>JAPDSC010025245.1:372023-428495 GCA_026290005.1 Latrodectus geometricus
TTTGATAAATTGATTTATCAATTCTGAGTCTTTCGTCGAAAAGATAAAAACATTTAAGTACGTCTTATCTTCAGATAAGACTTCTCCTTATTATTCCATGAATGAAAGACAAGTGAATGAAATATTCTTCTCGTACGCTTGATGCAAAAGAACTCTATTTAATTATTAAATGTCTGCATTAGTAAAAGAAAAATAGGCACATCATAATAAATAGTTAACAAGTTCTCCAAAGTGTCAATTTACGCTCTTTTGGGTTGGCTTTGTTTTAAGCTTAATTTAACTCCAAAAAGGAAAATTATCTTGATCTGTTTTGAGTATAATATTTCAATGTTTTTCATTTATAATTTTTCGATATAATCATTATTTTTTTTAAAAAAGAAGCTAAACAAGCAAAACTTTTTGTTTTAAATTTGAGTTGCTTTTCTTTGACATCGTACATTTAGCGTAGAAGAGAGCCTAAGGTTGTTGTGAGTTATTTTTATAAAGCATTGGTCCATGTTTTGTGGGGGCGAGGTATGCAGCTGTGGCCGTTGACCTCAATCCAAATATCTAGTTGTTCACATAACTTGACTTGATGTCAGCCTAGGTTGGATATAGAATAACACAAAAAATATACACTAATTTGGGAGGTACTCCCAGGATACTGTTTCTATGGTGATGGTAATTTATATCATAAATTTAAGAAGAAAAATTTTAGAAAGAGAAATATTCACAATCAAGTTAAGCAAAAAAATAACTTTTTTTTTTTTTTTTTTTTTTTTTGAATAAATAAAGAAAATATGAGAAAAGAAAATTACTTATATAAGATAAAAATGTATACATGGGGAACCGCGCAGAAGGTTCCTTATATGTGCTATGACAAAGTGCAATTTAAGCTGGATTTGATAATTTGAGTTGAAGCATATTTAATTGTTTATTTAGTAATTGGGAGGTAGCCTTTTTATAAATAACTCACAACCTTAGGCTCTCTATATGAAGCTACTAACTTTTAGGTTACTAAAGATCATATGAATTCACATTTGAGTGCTTATTACGAATAGTCCAAGGAAAGCAAGAACTAATAGGTTCAACAGTTTGTAGGTTCGGATCCCACCTTTGACTTGGATGTTTGTAGTAGCTCGAAATTCACTTTAAACCTTCGGTCCCAATCTAATTATCTCTCTTGATCTTTCAGTGACGAACAAACTGAAATCTGCATGCACGTCTGTCGGTGGGTGCTTGGGAGTTTCTCTGGTAATGGGATCAGTATCTATAAAATGTCCTTCCCGAATACATTTTACATTAGGTCGTTTTGGCTGTCCTCTACTAACTATCAGGAATCTTTCACACAAGTCTACAATTTACAAGCTGTTCGTTCCCCTGTGTGTCATAACCTACAATATAATGAAAGGGTAGTTTATCAAAACAGTAGATATCGGGTTCGATTCCAAGTTATGTGATATACATGATGTACTTCTGCCCTACGTATGTGGGATTTTTCTGGCTTCATTGTCTTGTGAATATAGCTTACTATTTATGAAAAGTTCTGTTTAAAAGCCAATATTTACAGCATCTGCCAGTTGTCTACTACTTGGTGTCTTAAATAAAATAAGTATCAATAAAAATATTACAATAATTCTCTACAATAAGCTAAAAATTTTTTAGCTTATTAAAAATTAACTATTCTTAAATAGAACAAAAAAAAGAGTTTAGAATAATATGTTTAGTTGTTTTTTAGTCTTCTAAAAAAAGGACAATTAATGAAAAATGGGTATTAACTAGAGAGAAACATTACAATTATAAGCAATTAGACAATTTCCATTCTTACAAAAATTTCTTGAGATGTTACTATAAACGTAATAAAATTTCTGATTTCAAATTAATTATAAGATAATATTTAAATATTTTTGATTTCCCAGAGTTCGAGCAAAAGGAAAAATAAATAAAATTCTATCTTTTTCGAAGAATCGATACATTTGTTGATCCAATTTACTATAATTCTTCAGTTTAGGTTTTGTTGATGGATGAAGATACATCTTGACGTGTAAACATCGAACTTGTTAAAACAGGAAGTGACGGATACATGGTATTTACTGTGTCCAAGAACATCTGTTGATGAAGTGTTTCTGGTTTCTCTGCACCCCTTTAATGAGGTGTTTTCTCTTTATACTTGAACTAGATACCGGAAGTGAGACGTTTGTTTTTTCTGCGAATAGTTGTAAAATGTCTTCGATCAATTAGCGTGAACGACAAATTATAGATCAATACTGTTCTATTATCTGAGAGCAAACGATTTTTGCCGACATAATCATAAATAATATTAATATAAATGTGATATTTGACGATTATTCTTTTGCAGTCAGATAACAGAAAAGTTTTCCATTCTGGTAATATTGTCATATTTAGATAGTTTTCGGGTACTTTTTTTCTAAATACTGGTGAGCTTGTGATACCACATTTTAGAATTGAGAAATTGGTCAACGCATAATGAAATTATAGTTTTTGGTAACCCGACACGCGTGGAATTCAATTTTTTTTCTTGGCGACTGAGCACTGTTGTTGTTTTTTGTTAGTTGATTTTGGCTGCTTTCCACTTTTTTCCCCTTGCCATAGATTTCACTATTTGAAAGTTGGTCACTAAGAAGTTTGCAAAAGATTTATTCCAAAAAGAGAATTTTTTATGAATGAGAATTAATATATTGCCTATTTTTGGTTTGGTGATTCAGTGGAAAAAATTTTCTCACCGGCCTCAACAAAAAAATATCTCTTTGTTTGCGAACAGCTCACAAAAAAAAAAAAAAGTTTTCCTTAGCTGGTCGTAAATGATTTATTAGAACAGTATGAAGAAATTCTTTGTTAACAGTGAGCTAACAGAAAAGTTCATTAATTAGTCCGTAATTACATAAGACTTTAAGAGATGTTCCGAATTATTTGTATTTCAAAAAACGAAATCAAAAAATAAAACATCTATGTATGCAATTATTTAAACTGATACAATATAAAAATAAGATTTTTGAATCCGCTTTTATAAGGATTTTTTTTCAGGAGATTTTTTAAGGAGGTAATATATGATGAATATAATTTTGACACAATTTAGCCGTCCTGAGAAGACTCTTCGTAGGCTAATGGAATGAGAACGGTCTCCGATATGAAATACTCCGGGTTCGATACCGACTACAATTGTGTAATTAAAAAGCCTTTACATGGACTTATCGTGATCTAGTAGAAGAACATCACTTTTCAGAGAAAAAAGCGTCGGGTTTGATATCAGCCAATATTGAATAACGGAAGATGGATGTTGCGTGTGCGTTTCTATCTTCTGCATGGACATCTATCTGTGTGGGTGCTTGGGAGTTTTCCGTGTTTCTTTCATAGCGACTCGTGTTTATGTCCACTATCTATATCTATCTGTATATATAAGCTTATGATATAGAGTTCCTTATGATTTAGTGAGAGGGCTGCATTCTTGGTAGTAAAAAGCTCTCGTTTTATTCAAGTCACTAGTGGAAAACGCAGAAAGTATTACACATTTTTTTTCTACATGAACATCTATGCTAGTGGATGTACGGAGTTTCCGTTGTTTCTTTCTTTGCGGCTAGTGAACACGGGCCATTATCGACTAAAAAATCCCGAAAGAACACGCAACGATATTCGAAATAAACAAGCAATAGCATCATACTGCCATGCATTATATCAAAGTTAAAACACATTTTTCTCCAAAATCTTTTTTTTTTTTTGTGTATACAAGTGTATAGGAAACATCAGCACAGTTTTATTGTGTGGTGAGATAAAATAATCTTATTTTAGTAACCTCAATTATCTAAAAAATGAGATATATTTAGTCTTGATTTCATCGAATTTATTTAGAAATTAAGAATGGAGAAACAGCGGTCGGTCTCCTTAAAGATAAATTTAATATGTATAGCTTGAAGATAATTCAAGTTTGAAAAAAATAAAGATAACAGAAAATTAGCAAGGTAATCAAAAGAGCTTATAAAAATAAATAATAAAGTACAAATTATTAAATGAAAAAGGTCGAAGATTATTGTATATTTTTGGTAAAAGTTTTTCCAAGAACTTTGGAAATACATTCGTCGGGCAAATGCATTTGTTCTGAATTTCCAATTGAAGAACTTAATGAAAGTTTATTTTATTAGAAGAAAAAAATTGTCCATCCGAAATATTAATATTGCTGCTATTCAATCCATCACTTATTTAGGATTCAAGCTTTTTCAAAAAAAATTTCGTGGAAATGAATTTATAAATTAAATGAAATGTTTTAAAGGCAAAGTATAATGAAAAAGAAAATGATGAAAGACATTTTTATATTCTGTTATTTTAGCACTAGAAAAAAAAGCAGACGAGAAAAATGTATGGAAACATTTATCGTCGGCATTAAAATAGAAAAAAAGGAGATAAGAAACGTCAAAAGCATAAATATCGTTATTTTCTTACCTTTTGACCATCAACTACTTCTTAAATACAAGTACACACAAATATGTACACATATTTTGAGGATTTATATATACACATATATATAATTAATGTGTGATACTCTTATTTTAGTATTATTACTTAATTATACTAAAATAAGGACTTAATTAAAGGAAAAAAAATGAAAAGATGTATGTAATTTTGATTTTATCGAACTTTTCTAGAAATTAAAAACTGGGGAAGAGTACATTGTCTATCTCTCTTTCAAGATTTTCTTTCATAAATTTAGGAGGTATTGCATAAAAATAACTCAAATTTAAGGGTATGGAAGAAAATAAATGAGTTAATCTATAATTTATATCAATCTACAACGAAAAATTAAATGAGGCATTTTTTTTCCTTCTATAATTTTAATACTTAAAAAAAGCAAATGAGAGAAATTAACACCAAATTTTTATGATCAACATAAAAAAAAAATCAATATAATTGCAAGCAAACGATAAATTTCACAATAAATAAAGGTAGAAAAATGAAATAAAAAAACGCGAAATATCTATGACTTTCCATTGCTATTTTTTAGTTTAGGGTATGAGAATTTTTAGAATAACTCTGAGTTCAATAACTTATAAAAAAGCTAAGCACTTTTCGAGTATCATATTATCGTGAGTTGAATGAAACACGTTTTAAAAATTTCAAACGATAACTTTTCTGATTGTGTGAAGATTTCATTACGAGACGGCAAGCGACAATCTTTGTGAGAAATGACTCACTTCTTGAAAAAACATGGAATCCATATCCTTTCACGCACAAAAGAGGGAAGAAAAAACTAATTTTTACGATACCGATATCGTAAACACAAAGAATTCCAGTGACGCGCCTTTCCCCTTAGTTTTCTTTCGAACCCCTGATGATCTTATTCTTGAGATATGCTATTTATTCAAGACCACATCCCGGAAAACCCACTGAAAGATTGAAGATTAAAAGATAACGGCACCACCCTCTCCCACCCACCCTGATCATTTGGAATCCGATTCCACCCACTCCTATGAGCTTCAGCCTTTCACAAAAGGGTCTTTCTTAGGACCTGATCCCGTGACCCCGACTGATATTCGATAGGGTCTCCTGTGCGTTTCGTCAACAAACATTTTCAGCTGATAAGCAGAGAATTCTTCCGTTCGGGGTGAGGGGCGGAAGGGTGATTTCGAAGTACCCGAGATAGTGTTGCACGAGAAGGGTCTCATTAGTCGCCTGGAACAGTTCCTTGGCTTGCGCTCTTTAAGAGAAATTGCTGCGTCATATCTGAATTACTTCTAATTGTAGTTCGCGAAAAGAACAACACAGGCCGTTAATTATCTTTTCCCGCGCAATCTCTTGACTAATAAGTTCCGAGAAGAAGCGACCATTTTGTTCCTCGAATCGGAAATAAGCACGTGTTGGCGCTGCTCGCCTGGTTTTTCCTACCCCCTCTTTAACTGTGACCATTTACAACTGTCTGGAGATTAGAAGTGAGATTGATTCTACACAAGACAGCTCAATTACTCTCTCGTTCCCGAGTGAGTTTACAATTCAGACACTGAGCGATGTTAGGTGCGAAGTTGTTGGTGCTGTGTGCCGTGGGCGCACTCGTTGAGTTCGCTGCGGCTAATCGGGAGAGAAAAATACAGGAAATCCTGGAGAGTGTCCGCAGGATAGAGGAGCACATTGCGAAGGAAGAGAGACTTCGAGAATTCGCGGACATAATGAGGATTGATTCGACAGTGGACAAGGTAAACATCAAGATAGACAGAGTCCTCAATCTTTTGGACAACAATCCTATGCCGCCTATAGGCCGTAGTGCCGTCGTTTCTGCAGCTGGCAATTTGCAGACGATTCATGATCGCCTCGGCAAACTTGAGTCGGCTGTGGACAAAGTGCAAGAAGGCATCGGGAAACTAGGAGTGGATTCGGTTCTGGTCAACGAGATCGAACAGAGGACGACGCAGCTGAAGGACGACATGAACGTAAAGCTGAGGAAAATGATGAACGTCCTTTCCGCACTGTATGAAATGAACAAGGAAATGAAGAAAGGAGTCGAGACTCGAACTGATGAACCTGAGACTCCGAGAAGGTCAGACTCTGGTCCCAATTACGCAGCTGAATTCCTCATGGAGAACTTAGACGAGCTCGAGAAAAAGATCAAAGAACAATTCAGTGTTCTAACGAGCGAGATTCGATCTGAAGTCACCAGTTTGCGAGTCTTGGCAGCCAGTACCAGAGCTGATTGCACTGCAGCATCTAACGACGATGAGGACGAAGAGTGGATGACCCCCCAAAGCAGCAACGCTCGTTCCATCAGAAACCGAGGTGGACCCATCGGCAGATCTTCCACCTCCCCAACTGACAACACCCTGAATGACCTGGTAGAGACTCTAGGCAGGTCCACTCGAGAAATCAGAGAAGAAATACAGCAAGGTATACAAGGGATCGACAACAAGTTGCAGAACTTGACGTCTTTGGCGCAATCCCAGCCGAGGTGTCAAGATCCTCTGGATACATCGGAGTCTGTCGTAAGCCGGACTCGATCTATCCAACCTTTATTCGGCACACCACAACAACAACTTTTGGATAATAATAGACGAGAGAAGGCAGAAAAGTGCACCAAAACAGCGCAAAATGTGCCCAATCCCAAATCTTGTGCTGACCTCAGGAAGGGTGGTGCAACTTGTGATGGAATTTACGTGATTTTTCCCAAAGGAAGAAGAGCAGTGAGAGTGTATTGCGATATGACGTCAGATGGGGGAGGCTGGACGGTAAGCCATATATTTTTTTTTATAATTATTATTTAATCTTTCGCTATTTCTTATTTACTGTATTGATTTATACTGATATCTATATAGTACTAAATAAAATAACATATGCTATCATTTTAATATAAAATGAATAGGTTACAAATATATTTTTTTTTCGTATTACAGTACCGAAAACTAATTTAATATCATGGCACTTTTTTTCTGAATACATTGCTAATTATACAGTTACGGTAAAATATTATCAAAATAATATAACTAGTTATTTCGTAATCTCATATTCATTTTTAAAGCTAATTCCAACTTTTAATGCCTTAACAGTGTGTGGTGGGATATCTAATTACCTAAATTATTCCCCATTATTTAGTAGTAGTTATGATCGAACTCGCAACCTTTCGTTCCGTAGTGTTCTGTCCTACCATTAGGCCACGATGAATTCTAATTAATCTTTATAACATTCAATGAAATTCAGGATGATTTCTAGTCAATGGAATACATTTTTCAAAGCGAAAGATTTAATATTAGTTACTAATAAAAAAAATAGTAAGAGATGTTGTGTTTCTAATTGCCACGTTTATCGGAATGAGTGTTATGGAATGTTCCTAACTTGAAATGCTTAAATGAGGCCATACAATAACTATTAGTCGTGGGACTGTGTTAATCAATCCTATTTCGCCGATATGTAAGTATTTAACAAATTTAATCCTGTGAACTTAATTTACGATATAAGAATCGCATTATAAAATGTAAACAAATTATTCGAGCATTTCCTAGGATTATCTATACATATTGTTTTGTTATCAGAAGTAGAATATGTCTTAAATAAATGATAGCACAGATGTTATTTAAATGTAAATGAGAAATTGTATTAAAAGTAGAGAATTATTTTGGGAGAGTATTTACGCATTGATTGATGAAATACTGAAAAAATTCATTTTGTTAAAATTAGTCAAGCATTGTTGAAATTTAAAAACTAATCAATAAATCAATATAGAAAATAATTATTCTACTTTAAATTCGTATTATTATATTAAGATGAAAATAGTTTTGATATATTAGCAAAAATTCCTAATTAAAATCGCAACGCATTTAAAGGTTTTTATTTAACAAAATAGTCGAAAAACATAATCATTTTATAATATAAAAATTGAAATTAATAAAATTTCCTCATTGTAATAATACGTAAAATTAGTAAACTGACAGTAAAAAGATCGAAATCTAATTTATGATACTATAATTAACTGATCTTTTATCCCATAGTCAAAAGTATCCATCCATTAACATTGAAGAAAATGTGCTCAGTGATGTTGAAAGTACACCTTTACTAACGATTAAAATTTTTGGTGGATCAATTATTCACTCATTAATTTCTTAATGAAAGCGTTTTTAATAAAAAAAACATTATTGTGAATTAAGGAATTATATTTTCTCGTTCTCAATAACAATAACATGAAATTTATAAAAACAGTCTTTATAATTTAATCCTATCTCTATCAGTTGTAAATTTATTAAATATTTTATCTTTATCCTTTTATTCAAATAGCGTTTTAAGGATAGCTTTATTGATTTCAAAATGTTAAGTAAGTCATTTTTGAAGAGAGAGAGATTTGCGTTACTATTATTAGAATAAAGATCTTAACTAGTTAAAATCCTTTAAATAATAACTTTTGGATTATTAATGTAATTATAACTAATTGTGTCGTTATTATTAACTTTGTATTTGAAACAGAAATTATTTTTAGAATTAATTTTCTAAAGTCTGCAGGTAACAAACAAAAATTTTCTTATCAGAGTTACGAATTTCCATATCAATAACTAGTATACCGTTTTCTCATAAATTTCTTAAATCAATAGAAATTGTCGCGCTATTATGATGTGAATTTATATCATTCGAAATACTGAATTCAAATCTCATTTTATCGAGTAATTTTTCATTAAATAAAACGTATCGAAATACAATGTATATAACTAATATTTCTATTTTCATTTCAAATTTGAAATGTTTCTTCATAGAATATTTTCTTTTATAAATTAAATTGTTAAGTTTAAAAATGGTATAATTCTCTCTATAATTAATTCGAAATTTTCAAAAAATTTTAGAATATTTTATTGGCGTATTAAAAATTGTGTGTGTATGTCATGTTATGCCAGAGCTGTTGACGATTTTGGAAATGAAAGAGATTTCTAAATGTTGTCTTATTTGGCAAATTTTCGTCTTTGACAAACATAAATAATGTTTACTTTAACCAAGGTTCCACCGCTCTTACTTCTGATCTCATCATTTCAGTTTACCATCATATTTTACGAGAATGGTTACTAGAAATCCAAATTATCACTTTTGGCGAAATTTAAAGGCATAAAAGTTAAAATTAAAGCTGCAGTTTTGGCAAAATATTTCAAATTATTTTTTGGTTTTGATTTACTATGACCTAGTGGGACAGTGCATTCATTCCTGGTTCAATCCCTGTTGGGCAACGGGAGATGAATGTTACGCTTCTCCATGAATTGCTGTTCTGAGGAGTTTTTGTGTTTTCTCCCTTGCAATACGGTTTTCTATTCCTGAAAAATTCTCCCGGAAAGCAGCAAATATATAATGCTTTACAATGATTTTTAATCTTTATATATATATATATTCTATTCTCGAATTGGGCAGCCTCGACTTAGCTTTTCCTCCCTTCAATGGGTCCATGAAACTTTGTACCAATCATAGTTGGGAACTAAACACCAGGGATTTCGCTGATCACTTAACGGGGCATTTTCTTAGCACCTCAGAGCCCTCATCAAGAAAACAGATATGCTCCCGGTAGACCTTGGCCCTCCGATGGTCTGTCATGCCACTGAGTTTAATTTATATGTATAAATAATTTAAAAGCAACTTTCCTGAAAATAAACTGTACCGTTTTATAAATTTAAATCAGTTTGTGTGAAGTCAACAAAATAATACTCTACTAACTGCAACATCTTTGTTGTCATTTTTTTCTCTTTCTATGAAACGAATTCTTAGACGAAATAAGAATGCATCACTTACGTGACGCAATAATGGAAAAATTAGTTTCATTCTATTGTTTTATATAAATTAAAGTCAAATAAAATAATCATTAAGATTCTTAACAGTTTCCAGCTTGAGTGACAGCCAGTTAGCAAATGGGCACCTCAACACTTAATTAAATCTACCAAACGTGATTATTTAAGCTGTTCAAAGTATCCAGGGATTAGATGCTGAAATAAATACAAATTTAATGACTGAATGACAGTGGTTTTTTAATGAATTTTAAAAGTAAAAAATATTGATAAAAAAATTATTCAATTTGATAGATATTCTTTTCTTATTAAATAGTTAGTGAAACACATAAATTTTTCATATAATCTGATCTAAAATGTGAAGTCGAGGTCCGAATGTACTTTTTTGTATGAAAATAAAAATTATGAGTAACAATTTCATTATATAATGAGGTTAAAATTTCATACCGCATGGTAGATAGATAATAGATAAAAGTTATAAGGCTTTTTGAGAATCCTCTTCGTAGTTTCCTCTCGGAAGGCTTCACTGATCATGCGCCATATTTACATGTTGCAAGGCATAGAACCTAGAAAATTCCCGAGCACCCCCTTTGACAAATATTCAAGCAGAAGATAAAAACTCAAGGTTAATATTCTAAAATAGACTATATTCGAACCTAGTAACAACCACACTTATATATACATGTATGCAGAACGCAGAAATGTGTAAGCATCTTCTTTTGCTTGTAAAATTGCTGGGATTAAACTCAGAATAAGCCACTTAGAATATTTTGGTTTGGTTTATTGCTCAACGAACTTTTTTCTCCCCTGCTTGAGGCTCTACAGTTTAAATAAGTTCTGAATCACTGCAAATATGCATATCCAAGTAGGAAATTGAACTCATGAGCCTGTGAATTAAAAACAACAGCACAAACCATTTAGCTGGCAGTTCGAGTCTCGAAAAGTGCAGTGCTATCTCACGGCTAGTTCGGTGACGTCAAAATTTCGGCGCCACATGGCTTTAAGGTGAAAAGCATTTTAATAAACCCCTCATAAATTTCGTGAGGATGTTTTATAGATTGAGTGGTTGCAAGAGAGGAAACCTAGAAAAATCTTGTGCTTCCACCCTGAGAGACTTGCATGTTAAAGAGCAAGCTTAACATCCATTTCCCGTTACTGACTCTGGAACTTCCGCTCTGTAGAGCACTGGAAGTACTAACCATTATTTTCATATTTGTTACTTCAATCAATAATTGTTTTTTAATTTGAAATATATTTCAAATATATAGCATATATTATCTCAAATGCTTAGCATTAATTTATATTATACTAAATATCAATTAGAATTGCAGCTTGTGCATAAAATACTCTCAAAAACGAAATTCTTAAAAATCAACCTATGAAACACTTTTCGACTGAGTTTTCAAGCTATGAATACATTCCTCATGACTGCATCACACAAATATGTTCCCACAGGGTGCAAAAATTCTTTTTCTTTTCGTCAAGTTTGGGTGTCATCTGTAACTTAATAACCCCACGACAGGCAAATATAATCCGGGTTGTCGATTTTCCTGCCTGGGCTCTTGTTTATTTTTCCTTCTCCTCTTCAGCCGATGCGTTGTTAGGAATTTCCAGACTTCAGATTATTTACGTTTTTCCTTTTTGTTTCTGATTGATTAGAAGGAAGGAAAGAATTCAGAAGTGAACGATAGTGTAGACTCCCTGTTTAAATGTGACCGAAAACCATGAGATTTCTTCAACAAAGCTTATATTTCTCAAGAAAAGTTTTCAAATTTGAATTGTGTCTAGAAATAATAAAATACAATGAAATAACAAAATATAAATGTCATTTTTCTAGATGTAATTTATTGTCGACAAAATAAATGAATTTACTAAATTGTTTTTGACAACTTGCTTATGGTTGATCTGACTTTATGTACCAAATAATTTCTATGATGAAAATTATTTCGAAATACAGTTATGTAGATTAACAAAGCAAATGGCTTTCTTTATATTTGACCACAGTTATCTGCTTGACAAAATAACTTAATCAAATCGCTTATCTGAATACTTACTTTATAATTGCATAACTTTACCCAATAATATATAGTTGAGTATTATTACTAATTTACTTAGTAGTTAGTTGGCTATTATTGTCCAGTTTACTTAGTAGTAGACAAATTAAATTCCAAAATAGTTTGTGGAGTATAAATGACAAATGAAGTAACTTTAAAATTTTGACTAGTTTATTTACTTAAATGTTGAAAGATTAAAGGTTTTTTTTTTTTTTTTTTTTTTGAAATCGCATTTATAGTTAACTACTGTGTTCTCTAGTTTATCGTCGGAAAAAAAAATCTCATTACTAAATATAGTTGACTATATGCGTTGCCATATTAATCACTATTAGGATTAGGATTGATATTGTAAATTAATAGTTCTGACAAAGGAAAAGTATTTACCCAATAGTTTCTGATGCTTTAAACTTATTTTAAAAAATAGTGTACCTTTTTGTAATAATTTTTATACTTTTTTGCATCTTTTGTACTTTCTCAGCAATTTTCTATTAAGTAATTAAAAAAGAAGAAAGTTATTTATTATGTTGTATTCATTGTATTTATTTTTTGTTCATTTCACAATATTATAAATGCTATATATTTTTCATTTAATTAAAATGTTTAAATAATACTTAAAAAAATGAAAATAAACATTTTTGGCAAGTATAAAGAACTGCAAAAAAATATAGATCCACATAGAAGAATTTAATATAAATTTGTTGTATTAATTTGGCTTTTTCAAAATAATTGCTTATTACTAATAATTCATCTTAACTTTTAACTTTATTTTATTTATCAATTTTTTTTTCTGTGAGAATTTTATCATTGATTTTCGTCATATTAATTTTATTTAAACATTTATAATTCTATTCGATACGACATTTAACTACAAATGTTAGGATCACATTTTTGGATTCGGTCTCTGGTTCGATTCTGGCTATTGTGAGAATAATAAGAAGTGAAAGTTGCATTTTCAGCTTCTATTTGAACATCTGTACTAAGTGTCTCATTAGATTATACACTTTGACTTACTATAGTTTTGTCGGTAAACAATGTTAACAATAGACACTTAATAAAATCCCAGGTTCATATTAATTAATAAAGTTTATTACGAAGATTAATTCAGAATAACATACATAACATAAACAACATGACCAAGTTCAATTCCGGGTCGACCTCATAATTATTAATAATATTTGATACACTAATTACTAAAACAAAATTGTATTTAAAAAAGTGAAATTAAAGGTATTTTACAATACTAACTATATTACACGAATGAAAGTCGTGAGTTATTACTTCCCTGGAGACGCATGGGATGCTGGATCCGCCCTATGACACAGGGCTGTTTTATATTAAAAAATATCATTCAGGCGAACTGTACCACCTTGTGTTCAGTTTTCCAGAAATTGCCAAGTTCCAGTGGAAACCATCATCCATCCTCGTTCTCATTTACACCATGTTCTCTCCCGGTGATCTCGTATCGTATAGTCAGTCCCTCGTCCACACGAAAATCAGGAGGTGTCCGGAACTCCTCTACAACCCCCAACAAGCTTCCGATTGCTGCAGCTCAAAAACCGGTTCCCGCCTAGCCCCTTGTTTCACTTTATCACGAGTTCTTCTCATAAAAAGTTACCCAGCACATCCCCCCCCCCACAAAAATAGTTCTAATTGCCAACCATAAGAAAAATAAATTTTTATCCATTTGTGGTCAGCAAACATCTATAGATGTACGTGCTTGAAAGTTTTCCTGGTTTCTTCAAAAATAATAAGTGAATATGTATACAACCAATTATCAATAAAATTTGTTCGAAATTATGGATATTTTAAGTTACCGACTTTTGTTCTTAGCAGCCCTTTTTGAGAAATCAAAGCAATAATACACTAAAGATTTTTTTTTTAATGTTTATTCACCTTTATTCTATCGACATTTTTTATCATGTTCTTAACATTCTTCCTTTTATTTTTATAATTCTATATTTAAATTTTCAGGAGTTTCGCGCGACTTATATGTACAAAAGTCTCATTTTATTTCTCTCTCCATACTTAATGATATTAAATCTTTTCCGTTTGTACTAGCTTGCCGATATAATGTTTCTTCAATCGTTGATATAGTAACGAGTAACACGACAACAGAATTACATTTTCATTTCACATGATAATTTGGGTTTAGAATTCGAATTCCATAATTACTTATTAGAGAATCTTACATGAATACATATATTTCATCGGAGCAGACTAATATAGTATCGAAAATTTAAATACATTTTAATTAGTGCAAAAGGTAATAATAGAGAATTGTGTGTGTGTGTAAATAACACCTAATTTTGTATAAAATCATGCATTCACATATTTCATGGTGCATCAGTGTTATGCTTAAGGTTTTGGACAGGCCTTTCTCCTTTTTACCAATCTTTCTCTTTTTCAAGTATCCATCTCGTGGCCCAAAATTACGAGGCACTTGCTAATAAGTGCGTTCCAAGCCCGTTTACTTTAGGTACAGTCCAGGGATTCGCCTGGACTGTATCTAAAGTAAACGGGCTTGGAATGTATGGCTGCAAATTAAAGAAGCAAAGGTCATTTTATAAGAAATTGACTTCCAACCAACTAAAAATAAGGGGCTATTTAAAAAAAAAAATCAAGCTAATCTGACTTCTTGCTTTTATTCCAGTTACTCATGAGAAGAGGAGACTTTGGCGAGAAAATGACCAGCTTTCACCGGAACTGGTTGAGCTACAAGAACGGATTTGGTGACTCCGAGGGAGAGTTTTGGCTTGGAAATGACGTCATGAACTTCATGACAACAGAAGAGCCAAATATTCTACGCATTCACTTGTCTTCCTTCGACAACGATGAAATAAACTTGGATTACGACTCTTTTATTGTTGGCAACGAAAGTACCAATTACAAGTTAGTTCTGGGAAGAGCTTATAATGGAACCCTGGTTGCTGCCAACAGTTTAAGGTAAAATATTAAACTTATATTTAATTATATTGATAATTTTTAAATTTTACTTGATAAATATTATTTTAAAATTCAGTATATCCTAGAACTTGCCATCTCATTTAGTTCATGGTAAAAAATTATACATTATTTATCAATTTATAAAACCAAATTTCTTTATACTATTATCATTACTAGGTCTGAGAAATAATTATTTTTTCCAAATACCGGAGTGGAGAAATTGTAATAAGAATCTAAAAGAAATATTCTGTTAGAAAATGAATGTTAATTTTAATTCGTGAGTACCTTCTAGTATTTATCATAAAATATTTTCCAACTGATATTAATCCACACCCTTTTTAAATATTTTATGGAATAACAATATAAAAAAATGTATTTTCTTTATAAAACGAATTATATAACTTTATAATAACGAGGTAGGTCAATATTCTCTAGATTTTTGTGGTAATCGGTAGGTGTGATCTGCCCTTTTGATTCGTTTTCCTTTCATGCGTGCAGTGTTTACAAATCTGCAACACAGTTGCTTGGTATCGTCGAACATGATAACCAATTTTTCTGAAGGATAATATACAACCCTTATGGGTTATTATTTTTCATGCGTCGAACTCAGAAACTAGTTCGAAAGATTCTCGAAAACGCTTACTCAAAAAAACAGGGGAAAAAACATTTGCTGTTTTTCATATCCGCAATATATATATATATATATATATATATATATATATATATATATTAGTGTGTGTGTGTGTATGTATGTATATCTTCTCGTTTGATATTGCGCCTGTAGGTGGCACTGCAGTCGCCTATTATGTGCGCATGCCATACAATGCAAATGATTTGCATATATCATCGCTGCAAACATCTGATTTAAATTTCACATAATTTACATGTTCCCTTCAGCAGTATATATGTATATTTTTAAATTCAAACGTTGTGATAAAACATATTGACGATTTTCAATTTACAAATGTTTTAAAAAACTGAGGAGTCATTTCATTTTTTAGAAAAAATATGTATTACCTCGCAATATTTATAAGTAGTTACGAAATAAATTATATGTATGCGAAAACATGCAGTTGCAACATGGAGGAGAATAAATTCACTTATTAATTTGCATCTAGATATCTATTTTAAATTTACGGCTATGTTCGAGTGCATGCTTTACAGTTTTTCAGGTATCCTCCCTTGTAAATACGGCTTACAATCTCTAACGGGTATGCATTGTGGGAACCGCGATTGGCCGTTAAGACATTTTGGACATCTACATCGTTAAGACATGATTGAAACAATCATGATTGCCGATACTAATTTTTCTGATCCGCATATCTAAAAATGTATTTGTTTACTTCCCGATCGTCATTGAAAATGATCGAGAGGCAAATAAAAATCAAAACTAACTTGTTTTCCACAAAATTTGGACTCCTCTAATATAAAACAAGTTATTTCAGGAAACAATATTTGGTTATTTAATTCCTTACATCGACTTTAGATATTATACTGTCTTTTATATTGAGTTAGGCATACTAATTAGGTCTAGATTATTAAGAACGTCAAGTAATAGTAAAGAAACTTCGCGCTCCCCAATCATAGGTCCAAGGCTAGACAAGGTCGACTCAGCCTTTCATCTCTTCAGTGAGTCAATAAAACTGAGTACCAAGTGTGCTTGAGTGTTTCACATTAGGCTGACCACTGAACTGGCATCGCACTCAGTCTGGACACTGTAGGCCATGGCACCAGGGGTCTGTCGTGCCACTGAGTTAGTTGAGGTTAGTTTTTTAGTAGGACAGCAATAGTTGGGTTCGACCCAATCCATTGATTAACATCAAGAGTTTCATGTGTACTTTCTAAATATTTGGAGGAATTTCAGCTATTTTGTCATTTGCAATATATATAAACTTATCACCTACGAAAAATATGTAACGAAAGAGAGAAAATTCGCCCAGAAAACAAAACGTGAAGGGCATTATGAAAGCCAAACGTGTCGTGGACAATGTTTAAAATATATTCAATCATTTTATTAAAAGTTATCTCAAATAGTATCAACTTATCATCATTCATTATATACAGTCATGAGACACATTTATGACCAGCCTTTTTACCATTTTTTTCTAATTTAAATTTATTACCTTTTGTTACATAGGTACCACAACAACCAACCTTTCAGCACTTTCGACAGAAAGAATGAAAATTTCGAGCAAAACTGTGCTGCCACCTACAAGGGAGGCTGGTGGTTCAACGGCTGCTACTTTGGATTCCTGACAGGCGAATACTTCAAGCAAGGCGACAAGCGCGAGAACTGGCAGGGGATATTGTGGTACGACTGGAAGGGCAACGAAGCGCTCCAGGCAGCGGAAATGATGATTCGGCCCAAGAACTTCCGGAACTAGGCGCTGTTCTGTTAGTTACAGCTCTTGTACTTCCTTTGTATATATCTTTTTGTTATTATATATTTGGAATATTTCTGGATTATTATTTCGGAACAAAGTGGATAAATCCCACCTAGATGTTTTTTAATGGAATAAAAAAATAATAGTAATTTTACGAGTTTTCTTATTTATTTTATAAGCATGTATTAGTTGAACTATATAATTTTGCTAAATTCTTTGATTATGTATCATTGGTCTTCACACTTTAAAGAAAAGAATAAAGTAAAAAAAATTATTATTATAAAACAATTTTTAATCTCATAACAATGAAAACATCAAAACTAAAAAATGAAATTTATCTACATTAAGCATAAAAGAAATTTAATCTTTGGATATCAACTTCATTCACAAGCTCAGAAAATTTGTAGTGAATATTAAAAAAAAATTTATATATCTTTTCGATGAACAGTCATTCAATTTTGTAGCATTTTGAGTCAAACGGCAGTCATATCTCAGTGAAATACGTGAATACCACATTACATTTGTTTGTTGAAAATATTTGAAAGAATGAAAATTGTTTGTCAAGTTACTGAAAAAGTCAACTGGCCAAAGTTTAAATACCATTTCTAATGGTCGTAACACACAAATATAATGGGATAAATATTCTTTAATCTTTTACTTAGATAAATGTGTTGCCAGTTAATTTTATCCCCTCTTGAGCATTACATTCTTAATGGAAAATATTTCTTGAAGAGTCTTATCACGCGGTTATTCTTATCTTCTAATTAGAGCTCGTAAAGCAGCGATAAGAATTAGTAAAGGCTTTAAAATATATTGGATTCCTTCTTAAATAAATCTATAAATTGTGTAAAAACTGACACAACTTAACATTTTTCATTTCTAATAAATACATATCCCTTCAAAAACAAAAAAATATTTTTGTATCCATACCAACTCTGGCGGCGTGTTTCCAATATAATAATAAACAAATAATTAATTGAAGTTATCTCTTAGAAGTTTCCGGATATAAATAGTAATCAAAAATAAATAATGCATAAGAATCAAAATGATTGGTACACTTGAGCTCGAAATGATTTGTACAGTTGATTGAAAAGTTAAATTTCGTTAAACGTGTGTGTATATATATATATATATATATATATATATATAAAACAATTTAAAACTAATAATGTTAAAGCAGACACTTTCAATGTCACGAAATTATCGCCAATTATATTTCATTGATTTTACAGAAGTACTTTTTTATACAAAAGAGTCTCTTGTGTAAAAATATTAAGCAAAACTCACAAATAGAAGTAAACTTTAAATTGAAACAATCTTGAAAATTGATCGAATTCAGAAACAGCATTCGTTAGTTGCTAATTTTCTGTTCCAAGAAATAGTGAAAAATTTATTTTCCAAAATAGAACGAATTTCATAATGTTTGAAAAAGTTTGGCCTTACTTTTTAACAACAATGTATTGTTTCATCACAAATATATCATGCAAATTGAGGTAAAAAAAATTTGCTCTGTGAATAAAGTTACGTTTATTGATTTTTCTGCGAAAAATTTGCTTAACTGCATAATTTGTTAATAAAAGCATCTGTCACTTAAAGTATGGTGGGAAACAATGCAAATCAAATTTCATGACTTCAAACATCAGAAAAGGAATATAAATGAAATCATTTTAATTTCGTTTTTTTCTTTTTCTAGCCTTATTTGAGAAACTTGGTTTTTTAGCTTTTGAAAAAGAAAATGTTTTAGAAAACGTCAGGACAATGTGATTTACAAGAATCTATGAGTTGGTATTTATTGTGAGATCTAGAAAAATTTTTGTACACGTAACGGTGTGATTGGTGTGATTTTTATAAATGTCATTCAACGGACACTTGTATTCCAAACTATTGTCAATGACGGTTTTACAATTGAGGCCAAGAAATGGCAAAAGCGAAACATTATTTTAAAACGACTAATACATAAACATACCATATAAATAGTATTAATGAATCAAAATAATACAAAAGTATAAATAAATTATAAAAAAAAGCAATAACTAGTGAACCCAAGCTTTATCGCCGTCTTAAATGTCGCCAAATTCATTGAGTCATGAATACTATATTAAGCTGGAGATTAAAATCCGAGTAAATACAAATAAACGCCATTTATTGAAGGTGGAATGAATTTCCAGGAATGTTAAAAGAGAGTTATTCTCATTACAACAAATGATGACCTTATATCATTTTCACAACTTGCCTATGCTGAAAGAGCAACATGGTTCAACTGGACACAGTTTCCTATAACAACAAAATAAAAAATCTTAAAAAAATACATTGAAAAAAATTTATAACAAATTGTTAAAATAATGATACATCGATATTTTTTATTATTACCTCCATGACTGTTGGAAGAATGCCAGATTCATTTTGAGTTAACTAGTATTTTGACAAATTTTCGATTGCCTTTATTAGCAGCAACATTTATGGAATATTTACAAAAACAGTCTTGAAAAATCGGCAGTACGTAATTGAATGACGTAGGTTCTTTTTCACTGTCGCTGTTAAGTTCTTCAATTGTCGATAAACTGCTTTTCTGACGTTTTATCGCGGAGGCCGTTAAAATTTAAAAATATTAATAATTCTTTAAGAAATAATAAATCGAAAAAACAAATTGTTCTATTGTTTTATATTTTGACCAACTTACTTCTGTCGAATGAAACTGCTGAACAGAAAATACCTTTGTGCCAGTGCGACGATAAAATGCGCCAAATTGCATCGGAATATTTTCTTGCGTTTGTAAGACGTAACTTGCGTTGTAGGATGTAACGTGATTGTGAGCAGAAATTTGTTTTTATTTGATTTCTTAGTGAGAAAATTGAAAATTATGCCAAACTTGCACAGGATCCCAGGAGTTTATTGCAATTTTAAAATCATGTAAAGAAATAAACCCTTCATTAAATTTTATCTTTTAAATTTCCATATCTTACCAGAAAAATACCAGATCCTACGATTTTTTAACTTACATTGGCCATTTAACATGATAGTTTTTGATTGTATCAAATGGGAATGTTTGCATACATTTGTTAAAATTTTAACGTAAATTAAATCATTTAATGAAATATATAAAATTAACTGTAAAATATAAATTGTATATTTAATATATGCGTATGAGGGTAAACTTGTCATATTTAATAATATTTAATTAAAAATTATCATACAATTCTAGTTAATGAGCTCAAGTAGCAGAAAAGATAAGAAGCGGATATAATCGCAATGCTCCTCATATTTAATCCAATATTGATTTCTTGGTGAAATGTTTTCCTCTCTTTGCTTACTGGATACTTATTAATTCACTATTTGCAAAATATTAACTTTATAGTTGAAAGAAATATGAAGATTTGAAGTTTCGGGATAAAATGCTTTATTTTACTCACTATCCAATATGTTATGTATAATCCCTTTTTTTTTGTGCATAATCTAAACTATTTTACACAGTTGTATATAGCTGTACAATATATTGGCTATAAATGTTTAATCGGGGTTTTCTTATTTTACAGATGTTTCTGTGTTTTTACACAATTTTAAAAATAAGCAGAGAATAAAGAAGTTTTTTTATATACATCGTATTTGGCCATTGTCCACTGTGACTTTAGGTATTGAATAAGATTATATGTAAATGTTCTCCTTGTTTTAATTAAATCATAGATATATTTTATTTGAAACAAAAATTTGGCAACAACTGATTCACCCGAAATTATCACCTGAGACACGAGCTTAAAAACAAAACAAAACAAAAAATATAATAATAAGTGTTTGAAATTTAGAATGGTTTGTTTATCTTAAGCATATTTTTAAAACATAAGTTTCAATTAATTCAACCTACCTTAACATATTGAAAAAATGACAACCAACAAGAGAACTGTTGAAGGTCGGACATTGATTTATGCAGAGGAATGCTGTTTTGTATGGAAGATAGAAAATTTTAGTGTCTGCCTCCATCAACCTTATACGAAGATATGCAGTCCTCTGTTTAAAACTGGAGCAATGTCGAGTACCGCGTGGTCATTAGAGATACATCCTGTCGGTTTCAGAAAGCAAAGTATAGGTCTTTTCCTTCGCCAAACTAGCTGCGACAAAAGTGAACATTACGCAACAGGAACTTTCAGCATATTAAACAACTGGGGACAAAAAGATTTCATATATCCTTTTCATCATTTATTCAATGAGCGACACAGACTCTTGGGAGCCTATAGTTTCGTAGACAAGATATTACTCGAGAGATACAAATTCAACTTGATAAAGGATGATACATTGACTCTGATTTGCGATTTAAAAGTGACCAGGACAGATGACGACATGTATTTAACTATCACCAACAGCAGCCAACTTAAAGAATTCGTTGACTTAACACCTTCCTCATCCGATTCTTTGTCAAATGATTTGCTGACGCTTTACACAAATCAGCTGCATAGCGATTTGGCGCTTAAAGTTGGCGATGAAACGCTGCAAGTTCACAAAGCCATTATGTGCGCCAGATCTCCTGTTTTCTCAACCATGTTGAGCTATGATATGAAGGAGAAGATAACCAGTTGCATAGAGATATCGGATTTCGACCCAGAAGTAGTGAAGTGGATGGTTTCTTTCATATATAGTGGAAAATTAAACACTACAGACCCTGAAGTGATTATGCAACTGTACCACGCTTCTGTTATGTATGGCCTTCATGATTTGAGAAAGCTATGTGTGAAGCTTATAATTTCAAGTCTGTCTGTTTCTACAGTGGTCGATGCGCTGCGATTGGGGGAAATGTATCAAGACGACGAGTTGACGAAAAATGGAGAGATTTTTTTTCAGACTAATTCATCCAAAATTCTAGAAAGCGATAAATGGCAGTCACTGTGTGACGAAAAACCGATTTTGGCATCACATCTCCTTAAAAATATAATTTTAAGACAAAAGAGGCCTAATACTGCACCTCAGAAAGCTTCTACAGCCTACAAGAAACGCAAATTATAGCTCAAAACAACAACACAATCCTCTTTCAAGATATTTTAATCGTATTTTTTTTTTTATCTATTCGTTAATTTATGGAGAAAGTATAATTTTTTCCAAGGAAATATGTAATTTATAATCTTAAGTTTTTTTCGATTGTAAGAATTAAAATATAATTAATATTAAGAATCCTGTAAATACCTATATTCAATATGATGACGAAATAAAAGAATTAAATAATAATTGATAATTTTAAATTTAATTTAACTAAATATCATTTAAGAAAATTTGAATACAGAATCGAAATTTCCAAAATTACTGTTTTGAGATTTAAGAATTTTTTAAATTAATACCAATTCAGAATGCTCTAAATGTGGCTCTGTAAGCAAAAATATTTACAATTTGTTGGATTATTAATGTGTATGTACATTAATCAATGCATGCACATAACTGTACTACGTAATTAGTTCAATTTAGTTGTAAAAATTTTCTCAGTTTGAAACTAAGAGAATACTTGATAAGAATATTGAAAACTTTTAAATCAATTATCTTGATTTCAAAAATTTCTTGGAAAATATTGTAGTAAGTAGATTGTTACTGATAGTATCTATTCCACTAAATAGAATTTTATTTATTGAAATTTGGTAAATAGTGCATGAATTCAAATTTTATTGAAGTATTTTGCTTATCTTGTTGATAAAGAACTCAAAGAATTCTGCTTTTAAAGAAAAAATGGTATCTTTCATAAGAAAAATTTCATAGGTGCTGAAAAAGTTTCATTCATTATTTGCCAAAAAATACTTATAAGTGAAAATATTTGTAGAATGAAATATATAACTCCTAGTTTATATAATCACCCAGTGCCCACGGTTAAAAAAAAAAAGAAAAGTTTATATAATGACATAGATTTTATATAATGACTGATATCCATAATTTCTCAGCTTTTGCATTCATGAATAGAGGTATAAAATATAGACTTAAAAAATTAATAAAATAAAAAATATACATTTACCAGATTATCTAGAAAATTTGTTTTGGTTGCAGTGGATATTTCCCAGGCCTAATATTCATTTTGGCCAGATGACCTTATCTATAAATTGCTTCAGACTAACATCCAAGGAATTTCTGCACTTTGGATTCATGAGTTCATCACAACCCGTTATTTTCAACTAAAGTGGAGAATTGGATTCTCCTTCCTCTTATAGGGGAGTTCAACAGGGGAGTGTGTTGTCACCGTTCTTGTCCTCAGTGCTTATGACAGACCTAAACGATATCCTTCCTCCGATATCAAATGTTTTACATACGCAGACATATATTTCAATTGTACGAATCTGTTAATTTGGGGAAAGTTCAGCTGAAACTAACATCTGGATTTGGAATATTGCAAAGCTAGTGTTAAGATTTGAAGTTGTCTATAGACCTACAAATATGTTTGGTAATTAACTTTTCTTCTAAACGCAACAACCTAATTTTAATTTGTTCATCAAAAATCATCCTATTTCTTGTAGTAAGAACATTCGAGTTTTGAGATTGAATTTTTTGCACAATTTATCCTTTCATCATCATTTTTATGAAAAAGGAGTAGCGTTGTCAAAAAAGAGTTGAATGCCTTAAAAGGTATAACAGGAAATAGATGGGGTGCTCGTACTGCTCATCTTCTTTAAATCATGAAGTCCTTTATTGTTTCCAGTTTTGATTATGGTTGTCACGTAGTTGCTTCAGTTTGAGCAACAGATCGAAGCTCTTTGAAGCTGCATATCACACTGCTTTGCGAATTGTAAGAGGTCTTCCTATGAGGATCCCCATACTGATTCTTCTACAAGAAGCAGGGGTAACTTGTCACTAAAGACATAATATGCTCTCCTTAAAGTTTTCAGCAAAGCTTTACTATCCCCTTATGCCTCAATGCGGTAGAAGCTGAGTTACAATCAGAGAAAGATTACGGTTAAAACAAGTTAACTGTAATCTTTCTCTGGCCATCAGAGCTAAAAGGTGGCTGAACCAGTAAGGAATTAATACATCATGCATACTAAAAGCTCAACAGACATGTCAGAAATGTCTACAAAAATTTCCAATTGTAGCTCGGGTCTCCCTTTTCAGACTAATCATTGCCAAAGGATATAATTTATAAGCGAATTCACCAGGTTTGTGAGTCCTCATTCCATGAAAATAAGCTGATTTTTACTGGTGAAACAGGGACTAAACACGGGTTATGCTATACTTAATTTTACGAATAGTATCTCAATAACAGGAAAAATTAGTTCCATAAACTATATTTTCTCAGCCGAAGCCATGGCACTTCTTATTGCAGCCCCTAAAATCTGCGATGGTCCAAAGAAATATGTTATTTTCACAGATTATTTTTCTGTCAGCTCTTTCTGTTTGTTCCAGGACATCCCCGACTATTATCTAACATCTTCTATCACAAATTCTGCACTCTATTCAAAAATGTTTGTCAATACAGTTAGTTTAGTTGTCAATACAGTTGTTGGCCAAAGCAGCAACTAAGAATCGATATATTTTAAGATCCATTTCTTCTGAGGATCTGGAGCAACACACCAGGAAACTTTTCCTAAAGGCAAAACTTGACCATTGCAAAAATAGCAAATATGCCGAAGCATTCTCTCATCTATTAAAAAAAAAAAAAATAGATGTGAGTTGAGAGAATGCTTCGCAACTAACGAAATCTCGATTAGAAGATGTGTGGCTGGCCAGAGTTAGAACAAGAACCTTCCCTACCAATTCAGTTCTTTTTAGATTTTATCTCTGGCATACGGACCGCTGCCTATGCGGAGATCCTGAAACTATAAATCATATTTTCCTAGACTGCCCTTGTTATAAAGATTTGAGAAACCAACTAAGGAAAAGGTTAAGAAAAGGAGCATTATCATTCTCTTGGTTATTTGAATTATCTTCAAATCCGGAAAGTAAAATTCTTACTTGCTGCGAAATTTTGTGACTTCCTAAAATATTTTACATTTCTTAAAGACATAAAAAGTGAAAATTTGTAATTTCTTTGAACAGATTTTGTGAATCAGACTTATCTACTTTACTTCAAGACATGTCTCTTAGTCTCCACCGATTAATTTAAAGTCTTCAATTGTCTTTTCTTAATCAACGTCCCAGCAAACACAAACTGTCGGCAAAAGACCGGGCCGCAGCTGGGCAAGCCTCTTATGATTGTTTGATAGTCCGGCTCCGACCACAGTTGAGGGTTGGCCAAAATCAACCGGGTCGTAGCTGGAATGATAAGTGGTGAGACAGCAGATTCTGGCCCTATAGTTATTGGCCTGCAAAACTAAGCAATTCATTTTATTATTAATAATCTCGAAAATTCCCAATTATAAATGATTATTTTTAGAAATTTGTGAAAAGTTCTTGATATAATAATGATACTCAAAAATTTTTCTTGCACATTTAAATTTGATGTAAATTTGTTAAAAGCAGTCAAAGATTGTTTATTTATAACAATCTTTGACTGCTTTTGACAATTATTTTTATAAAAATTTTTGAAAAGGAAGGTCATCAAAAATATGGTTGCAAGTCTTTGTATATAACAAACAAAAGCTATTTGGGTTATAAAATAATAATGAATTTATATATTGTAGTATATCATTTAATAAGGAATTTATAGGATGTCATTTCAAAAAACTTTGTCTTGGATATCTGGGGATTAAGTTCACTTGTATTTTGTAATTTTTATCATTAGATACAGAAAAATTTCTAGTATATCTCTTTGTTAACTATGAATTAGTGTCTATTTAAATACAATTATAAAAAGTGATACTACAATGTGTGAGCTACTCAGTTAATTCAAAATATAATATTTTAATAAGCGATATCGTCAAATTATTAGTGTAATGCTATTGCTAAATTCATATCTTTCTGGCTACATTAGATAGGGTGTTTTTATTAGGATATAAAATATTTTGCTAGATTAATTATAAAGGAAATATATAAAAAAAAATGTTGGCTTATTTTATTGAAGGAGTATAAATAACTGATACCATTATTGTGTAACATATATGATATTTTGTAATATCTATGCATATAATTTAATTACCTTAAGTTTCTAACTAATTAAGTCCCCTTGCTCAGTAATTATGCAAAAAAAAAAAAAAAAAAAAAAAAATTTTGCAAAATTTGAAAAATAAAATATGTTTATATAAAATATTTGCGAAATTTTATATAAATAATTTTTGTAGCCAAATAACAAGAAAGATTTGAATTCACATTTATCAAAATTCAAAACTGCTTAAGGGTGAAATTTTATTTTAGCAAGAAAAGTTGGTAGAATATTAACATTGTTAATTTTTTTTGTAAATGCAAATAAAATTATTTTTAAAGTTTTTTTTTCATAACTTAGGTTTTGTTATGGATAATGGAAAACGAAAGATACGTCGTGATGCAGCGCAATTAATGAAAAAGTTACATAAAGAGACACTCCTAAATGAAAAATATGCAGAAGTAGCTCAGTATATTAATTCCAGCTCTACAAAAATTTTAATACCCGATGAAAAATGTTCACGATCAAAGTAAATTGCAGAAATTGCCAGGTCAATTAAATAGTTTAAATTCAAATATAATGACAAAACACACATCCATATAATCCACATTCAAATATTAACGAGGCTGTAGTTTGTCAAACTCTAGTTTTTACAGACCTCAATTACAGGGAAAAGGAATTTCATGATAGATCTACCATTCAGACAGCGATGATGATCAATATGGAATTTTCAGCCCTGGAAACGAGGATATAGAAACCTTCCTTCGTACTTGGGTGAATAATTGCCTGTTCCTCATAGTAATGTAAATAAATTATTGAAAGGACTGCGAGATTTTTGTTTCCACATTTACCATGTAATACTAGAACACTTTTAAAAACACCCAGATAAGTAAATATTCAAGATGGGTGAAAATGGGGAATATTTTAATTATAAAATTCATGATGCTTTTTCAAGAAAATTGCAGAATTTAGATGTTCAGACATCAGACAGTCTTAATTTAAATTTTAATATAGATGGAGTAAGTCTCTATAAAAATTATCAGAATGTCAACAACATATCAAAATAAAAAAAATTAATTCAAATACAATTGAACCGGTATCATCTCCAAAGCATAATAGAGAGCCATATGAAAAATTAAAAAAAAAAATAATAATAATTGCTTTTATAAAGTAAGAACTCTAGCATATGTGCTTTCTACAAAAATAGTGATTGTCCTGTATCAGTGAAAGACAGCAGTATTGTAAATTTTGTAAAGACCAAAAATAGCGAACTATATGTTATTAGTGAAAAATATTAAAAAAAGTTAGTTTTTGTAATCAACCTTACGATTCTGCCAATTTTTGAGGTTTCACATTTACCAAAAAATTATTTACCTACTCTGTAAAAGAATTTCCAAAAATGTTTTTCTCCCATATAAAGATAACTTTGTATCTTTTCCTCTTTTACACATTAAAAGTAACATTTCTAGAAATTAATGGACTTAAAAGCCAAGTATATTTGAAAAGCTTAATTTTTATGCTTAAAAGCAAATGCCTTTTTTAACATTTCCTATAACATTGAAGTTTCAAATAGAAATTTTCGTTTACTTTTTTATATTCCTATAACATTTAATTTTCAAATAGAAAACATTAAAATAGAATGGTAGACAGCTGCAAAAAATTTGCCCTCGTCGAATTCTCAGATGAGAAAAATGTCCTTTTTGTTGTACCAACAACTTAGCTTTTCAGTGAAGAAGATAACATTCTGTGATATGTTTGATGATCAAATGATTGGCTTGTTTAATGTTGGTTGCAAATTTAAGTGCATATTATTATTTTAAATCTAAAAATAATTTTAGGTTCTCTTTATTTTTAAATATAATATTTCGAAATAATAATTTACTTGATTTTTATGTATATTTTTGTATTCAACTCTTTTAGCAATGAATTGAAAATTCCTTATAGAAATATTATTAAAAATAAATAAATAAAAGTAACTGCCAAATCTAATAGAATATAAATAATTTTATTGCAATTTTTTAAATAAAAATGAACAGTAATATTTGGATAACTGCATTCATCCGTTTACTACAATATGAGCTAGAATTTATATATTTTTTGTATAGTTATTTTAACATATAAAATTAAATATAATTGTGTGTGTGAAATAATTATACAAAAATAAATATTATAATTGGAATCTTTATTTTGATTATGAATCTTTTATAGAGGTAACTGTGTCATTTTATTATCCTACTTTTCTTCCCCCCTTTTTCTTAATATAAACTTCTGGAATTTTTATTAAACATGAAAGTTTTATTTCTGTAATGTAGTTACATATAAACTGATTTCATTACATTTTATTCTTCTCTTAAAATACTTCAATCTGTTGAATTGTAAGATCTGGTGTTTGCACATGTTATAATGGAAGGAGATATTGCCAAATTTTAAGCAAATAGTGAGAAATTCAAATATTAAAACATTTCTTTCATGTTAAAAGAAAACATAATGCAAAATATTTGTGACTGAAATTTAAAGCAGTATACCGTTTTAAACATATTCATCAATATAATGTAAAAAGATAATTTTCAATATTTACATAAACATAAAATTCTCAATTTATTTCATTGTGAAAATTGTATTGTTTTTAAAAATGCTATCAATAAACATGGATCAAACAAAAAATAATTTACTGCAAAAATTATCTTTATTAAGGTTCCTTATTTTCTGTAATTAAATATTTTTTAATAATTCAGAAGTTATTTTTTAAAGATTACAAAAAGTAACTTGAATATATTACTTTTATTGATTGAATTGTGTTTTTATTTTTAGTAAGTGTTTGACAACGAAGAATATGTGAAACAAACAAGGACATATGAAAAATTGGATGCGAAATGCTTCAGATTGGGAAGGAGGAAGAAATAAAAGAAAAAAAAAATTTAAATTGAAAACTGTAAGTAAATAATGAGAATTCATTCATAAGAGTGAAAATAAAAGAAATATTTTATACTGGATCCCATCTTGTTCTAAACCATTATTAATAAAAAAGAAGTATTATGTGACAATGTCATTTAATCTAAAAATATTCAGTAATAAATCATTGAAAAAAATGTCTTAAAATAATTAAGTTAGAATTTTATGTATATTTACTTGCTCAAAATTTAGCAATCAATTGAAAATTGCTTATAGAAATTTTAAAAAAAGTAATTATTTAAAAAAATAATCTGAAGAAATCAGAATAAAATTATAAATAATATACATTTTTATGTATAATTTCAAAAATAATATGAACAAATTAGTAAACCATGATTCTAAATAACAATTATATAAATAAATTCATGAGAAAACACAATTTTAAAAATAAATCTAATAAAATTATTAAAATTTAATAAAAATGAGCTGTAATATTTGGGGGCTATTAATTTATTTCAAGTTTAATAATAATGAACTGTAATATTTGGGGACATTATCTGCACATTATAGTGAGAGTTGGACATTTATTTTTTAAATTGTTTTAGCTTACATATAATTTTTTTTATGAAATAAATGTGCATTTAATGTCACTTGCAAATTAAGGAGGTAAACTGCTTTTTTAAATAACCAAAACAGATTCAGTTTTAATTTAATGGGATATTATCTTGACAATATATAAACTATTAGCATATAAAAATGAATAAATATTTCATTTTTATTTGTAGAAACAAAGTATAAGTTATAACTAGCTCCATGTCAGTAAAAACAGCCACTGATGGCCAAATGGATAACAGTATATGGCAATTACATGGGTCACACGCGGCCAATACAGCATTGCTGGCCCAGCAGGGGTTTGTACTGACAGCCCACCATCAATGATGATGACCATTTTATTGATGGAGCCGGCGAGGCCAAATAGTGGCGGGTCGCTGCTGGCCAAGACAGCTCGATGAATACCCGGCATGTTTGTTTGCTGGGGTAAATTAATTATAATTCATCTCCAGTTATCTTCTTCAATGTGAGCTACAGCATTTTAGAATAGAGCTCTAAAAGTGTATGTATAGGTAGGTAGGTAAGTCTGCCATAACCTACCTACCTACATTATAACGCAGAACACATTGTATACTCCAAAGTTCACTATATTTACACCAGGAAAAAATAGTGTTCTTAGAATACATTTGATACATTTTGATTTTAAAATCTTTTTTTTTTTTTCTTTTTTTTTTTTGAGAAATTCATAAATTCATAGAACGTACTAAGAAAATTTATTTAATAATATCAAATCATTATGATCTTAAATCAGCAAACACTGTACCATAAACATTTTTCAAATGTTTAAAAATATCTTTCAAAAGGTATACGATTTAATTTTATCAATATGCCTTTTTAATGCACCCTGTATATTTCTGTTTTCAGATCCAGCCACTCTCAAATTTTTTTTTCACGTTACAAAGTTGGAATTCTACCTGAAGAATTAGGTAATGAATACGATTCAAATTTCAATAGAAGAATAAAACAAAAATTTTGTTAAATATAGCATAATTTAAGGGGGGGGGGGAAATAAAATGAAACTAAAAAATTTTTTTTACCACAAGCAGTCTTGAGTTACTGAAAATTTTGGGTAGGTAATTTTAAACTCATTTAGATAAATGTACAACAACTTTGTGACCAAATCAAGAAAAATATCACCTTATTGTTTTGAATCTGCATCACATTTGATTAAAAATATATCTACAAAGGGTTAATGCATTGTCACATTGGAAATAGAAGTTATGATTTTTTATTTAATAATGGAATATAAACTTTTCAAGAAAATAATAGCACAAATTTAAAATATTCTTCAAAGCATTTGCTTTAGGAATCTTATTCCATAAGCATTTACTTTGAAAAATTGAACACAATTTTCAATCAATGGTTAGTTAGTTGGAACACAATCTGATATTTAAAAAGCATTAATATTTTTATTACAATAATAAATATTGCTAAAATTTAAGAAACTTGATTTTTTTACGAGTTAGTATATAATGAAAACTTAAAAATGAATAAAAATATAATTTTTGTAAAAGATCTATAAAGTAAAATCAATTAATTATAAAAAACCTAAAGGAAAGATTCTTACACATAAAATGCATTTAACTAATTTCAAATATGGAATGTTAAACATTAAAAAAGTTTGCAAAGTATACAAAATAGTGTATAAAATATATACTGAAATAAAATACATAAAATAAAGATAATTTTTTTTATTTTAAAAATATTCTCAAAGCAATTTTAAAACCAAATATATTTATGGCAGCTTCCAAAACAGATTCAAACACTAATTTTGATTTCTTGTTGCTATATAGTCATTTTTTGCATATGAGAGTTGATTGGATTAAGATTTCAATGGACTGAATCACAAATATCCATGCTTGAAGAGGAAATTGAAAAAGCAAACTCTTAAACTTAGGAAAAGAGCATTAACCATTCTATCACACATTAAAGCAAGGCATATATTACATTTAGCAATACAACATTTATATTCACAATATACATTACGCATACACTATCATGAATATTAATTATTAGAAATAAGTCATACAAATCAACATACATTGAATCAAAAATATGACAATTTAAAGTCATAAATAAAATAAGTATAGATTATTTAAACACTGAAAGGGAGAACAATAAATGAGTGATAATTATCAAGTTATTTTACAATAAAACTTACTCATTTATAATTACATCATCTAAGTATTGCAAAATATTTTGACTTAAATATTTTTATTACATTTAACATTTTGTAAAATATTTAATGATTATATATATATAAAATTTATGTTTTATATATAATTCTTGCATTAATTTAGAATAAAATTCATAATTTCTCTCAACCACATTTTTATTAAAACACAAAAGACACACAAATACTCTTTTATGTTTGTAACTTCAAATATGCATTATCTTACTTAGGTTAAAATTAAAGTTTTCAAGGTAAAAGTATATTTGATTCTTTTAAAACTGTTGAGCAAAACCTTATTCTACTGTGCATGACAAAGAAAGTATTCGGTCAGCTAAAAGTAATGGCAGTTAATACGACAGGTTATTAATTACAAAAATTTATGCACATTTATTCAACGTTCAAATAAAATTTACAAAGGAATATATTTTTTAAACCAATATTTCCGTAACTTAAAAAGCTGAAAATGTAAATATGATACACTAATTGATATAGAAAAGCGTGATGAAATAACTGATTGATATAGATTATTGATAAATTAACATACACATGGTCTTTTCCAATCTACTGGCAGAGATGATGTCTTTAAATGGTATTACCAAGTGAAACAAAAAAATACAAATTACTGTTTTCATTATTGTAAACTTTTTACCCTTTACAGATATTATAAATATATATATAATAGGAAGCATTTATGCCATCAAACCAAATGTTTTAAACTTATAGACACTACTTCTTTATCACTTTGTACATCAGCTGTCACCAAAAATATCAACACAGTGAGATTTGACCCAGTAAAATGAAATACCATATATACATATAGTAAATTCCTAAATATTTATGAAATTGTCACATGTTGCTATGGTGGATAAACCATTTCTTTTAAGACAAATAAAATTATGAAAAAAAAAAGAGCAATTATGCATTTAAACAATTGATACATTCAACAGCAAGTATAACATATTTTATGGCAAATAATATAATTATTCATAACTTGTTCAAAAAATTAATCTAAAGTTCCATTATTTAGAATTTAGACATTGCGGATAAACTACAAGGTGGACAAACAGAAGCTTATTGTATATCATTATTTAAATATATATACTTAATTCTTTCTAACTTTGCTCAAAAGTAGATAATAATTTTAGGTAATTATTGATCAATGTCTAAAAATGTCAGTCAAAATACTAAATTAGGTCTTCATGTCATCTATTCATACATATATTAAGTTTTGTAATACTTGTTGTTGTCGTGTGCCAGCTAGGCTGGCAATATACTTAATTTTAATATTTGTAATACTTAATTAGGGTATATAAGTATTAAATATATGAGTATATAAGTATTACAACCTAAAAGACACATTTTAGATTGTAGTACATACATACTAATATTTAAAGTATCTTAGATATCTGTAATGAAGTTTTTGCTTAAAGACAAAAAAGACAGTTTCAATATTAATGGATAAAAATATTTACTTTACAGAAACAAAGTCACAGCAATGTGAATAGTAGAGTTGCATTATACTTATATCATCACAAATAAATATATTTCATTAAAAAAATACTTGAAATAAAAAATATATTTATTTCTATTTGAAATCCAAGTAAGAAGAAAAAAATTTGGATTTAAGATTAGAGGAAAAATAAGAATTAAGATTTTTTACTTCAATTCTATTTTGTTAATTTTTGGATTTTTTTTAGCATATAGTAATGACTTACAAGTGAATTAAAGTGATCAAATAGGGCTAAATTAAATGTAGATCAATGTTTTTTCAACAAAATCAGTGTCATTCTTTTATTTCTAAAACATGCAAAATAACTTAAAAATAAAGTTTCAGAAGAACACTAAAAATTAATATTATACTATACAAAAATCAAATGAACAAATAGTGCAAAAGTACATTAAAATTTCAAAGAAATATAAACAAAAATAAAACCAGATGTAGTGCAACCCCACTTTTACATTGATTCTTTTCAGTCTTTTAAAGTTTTCTATGTTTATAAAGTTAAATTATTCCTGCTTGTATACTTTAGAAACTAAATTTTCCTCACCACTCATATTTTTTGAAGTCAATATGGATTTGTGAATACCATTTATTTATGATATTTTTGCCTTCTCTCTTACAAGACTTATTTCGTCAGCCATAAATTCTGGTCTTTCTTGGAATTCATTCAAGGTGAAAAGTGCTTTCTTTTCATTCGTTCATGAAATGAGAAAATCAACTTGAGAAATATTAAATTCTTGCCATCAAACTACAGCAGCTTATAGCCAATGGATTCAGGAATAATCCATGCTTTCAAGATTTACTACAGAAAAAAAAAATTGTGCAGAGATTATGAGGCTTCATGGAGTCAGGAAAGAACACAATGATATTCAAAATATTTAACTTGAATGCATTGCATCATATTGCAAAAGTATGTGTGTCAATCCATCATAAGCAATAGCTTCAGAAAAGCTAGCTTCTTCCAAACCCATAAGGAAGAAGTAAGTGAAGAAGATAATTATCTCATATTTCCACATGGAAGAAATTTAAAATAGATTATGAAGTAAGGGATTTTTTTGTTTCGACGATGTACTTACAACTGTGCAAACAGTGTCGGTAGAAAGTTTGATAACTTTCAATCTAGGAAGAAAGTAAGGTGAAAATATGCTTTAGGTCCCTTACTTAGCGCGCTTTCAAAATCGCCAATACCATGGAGAAAATTCTACTGCTATTTCAAAGTGAAACTTAATTAGCGACCAATGAAAAGGCTAAAACAAAAGAGTAATTAATGAGCATGTGTGAAAAAGCGCTTCAAATTCGCGATGTAGGGGACCTAAAGCACAATTTAACCAGAAAGTAACTTTGATGATGATAGTAGTGTGCCCACTTTTGCAATCAACACTATAAAAAAATGTATTTCTGCAGCAGATTGGGATGTTACTAGTTTTAACCATGTGTATGAACTTGAAAAGCAAATGGAAAAAATTTACCAGTAGAAGGTAAAAAAAAGCCATCCATATCAGATTTTTTTTTTTAAGAAAGCAGAATTTTTATATATGTCTAAAAATATGTAATTTAATATTTAAATAATAACACTAAAAGTGGATTGTCAATTCTCAGTATTTTATTATATCTGCATAAGGGTTTCCCTCCATTTACACTTTCTCACGATTTACCATATTTTGTTGTCCCCTGAAAAGCGTAAAAGAGGGGTTCTACTATTATTAACTACCAAAAATATATATTTTTTATAAGGAAAATGAGTTGTTAATCTTGCATTCTAATAGTAGTTTAATTTTATGGTTCCCATGATAAATTACCAAAAATTTACAAATCGAAGTAACTAATATAGAGATGATGATATATTGAAGTAATTTATTTATATACTCTATAGTCTATATGCAGAATATTGAAACATTTTAGGAATCTAAGATAAAATAGGGCTTACCTACATATAGAAAAGAAATCTTTAATTCTCAAAGACAATCATGACTGTAAATATACAAGATTAATATGGAGTAATAAGATCAAATATAAAATAACTGAAAAGTAACTTTAACACTATTCCAACAGAGTGGAAGCCATAAAAATAAATAGCAAATAAGATTCATAAAAGATCTTTTAGAATAAAGAAAAGAGAACCAATATACTAATTAGATTTCACTGACCAAGAATCTAATAGAAAGAAATAAGAAAATATAAATTTTACGTACACAATTGATCCACAGACAAGTTTTGAATTATTTTCTATTCATGTTTGGTACGTTTGGAATGTGTCACAGGCAATGTTGATTTCTTTTTACGCTTGCTATGTGTTATAATATATGTTAATAAGTTCTTATTTTCCTCTTTGTAGTCAATAAAACACATACCTCTAGAAAAAACTAAAACCAAATTCAGCAACGTATTCTTATCAAGAAATTGGGCTAAGTTTAAAATTGAATAGACATCTAAGATGATGATATGTTTCTTTTTAAAATCATCCAGCCCAAAAGTATAAATAACTAGTAATGATAAAAAATCTATTAACACATTTCGTTTTATACAAGAGTGTAAGAGGTGAGCACATCTAGGGTATTTCCTACTATGTATTCTGTAAATCACATCTTTAAAGAAGGAAATTGGATATTTGATGTAATTATCTTGAACAAAAATATTTTGCCACACATATGAAAAAAGAAAAACATTTTCATCCAGCTTATCCCTTGTCATATGGAATATCTCAATCAAACAATGATATTGAAATTTAATTAAATAATCTGCTAAATTTCCATTTTTAATAAATGCAATTATTAACTCTGATAAAGTGTTTATCTTATTCCATTTTTTAGTAACAAATAAATTCAAAAGTATAAACTGAATACATATCTTAGCAACATCCTTATTGTTGGAGAAGACGAGCGATTTTAAAGAGCTACATGAAGTATAGATTGGATAAGAAAAATGATTCTTACAAGTATGTGCTAACTTTTCTAGCAACAATCTGATAACATCATGAGGAATAGAGTCATTATACAATGCATCAGTTAATGGACTAACGGGAGAAAATTCTGAGAAGTCCATACCAGCCCCAAGTTCAATTAATGCTCTAATATCTGTAACAGAATTTTGACGTAATCTGTGATTAATAGCTTCACATAAAGGAAAGTAGTTATATTTATTCATAGTATTAACTTTCGCACCATATTTTACTAAGGTTTCTATTACAGAATAACTTGCTGATGCTGTTCGATGAAGAGGAGTATCACCTTTTGCATCTTGTGCATTGACATCAGCTCCCTTTCTTATCAATTCCAAGACAATATCAACACTAGCTCCATTTGCGACAGCAATGTGCAAAGGTGTACAACCTTTTTTGTCTCTAGATTTAATAAGCGAAGGTTCATATTGTAAGAGCAATTTTATTACATCAACACTCCGACTCGATTTATTTAACGTAGGTTTCGTTAGCAATGATTCATTGGACCTGGTTTTACTTAAATCAGTATCATATTTCACAAGTCCCACATATGTACCGAAAAGACAGTATGGAGGATGCACAGCAAATATGAAAGGAGTAAGGTTGACTGAATTTCGAACGCTTGGACTAGCTCCATTTTTCAGAAGCAACTTTATAATTTCAAAATTTTCATGATTTTTAGGTTCACGAAGACATTTTGCAACAAACAAATGAAGAGGTGTATCTCCTAATTTATTCCTAGCGTTAGGATTGGCCTTATATTCGAGAAGCACTAGGATTAAGTCCACACCACAATTACTATTTTCTGCAGCAGAATGCAAAGGAGTATTCTTTTTCCAGTTCCTTGGATTAGTCTTAGCTCCATTCTTCAACAGTTCCTTAATAACATTTAAATTATAAGGGAAAATACTCACAGCAATATGAAGACAGGAATTTTTCAAATTATCACGCGCTTTGATTTGATCTTCAGTTAGATATTTCTGTATTACAGCTAATTCTTCTCCCTTTTCGATACTCTCAAATAGAGGAAGTACAAAGGTTTCGGATTCACTCTCACTGGAACTATCTTCTGAAGTACTTTGTTTTCCATCATAAGATTTATATGGACAACGTAACTTAATCTTTTTCATAACTCCATCAGTAATCATATAAGGCATTTTTTAAAGTCATGAAATATAAGACAATAGAATTTTTATCATGAAAGCTTTGCATAAATTGATAGATTGATAGTTTAAAGTTTCTCTGCAGAATTAGGGATGGGAAGAAATACCTGTAATCAGTATTTTGTAATCGGTATTTTAATGTAACAACTTTCCTTACTTTTTTTCCCAAATACTCGTTACTTCCTGTTACAAGGTTAGTGCGAGTCCAGATATGTTTCAAGTACATCTAATAAGTATTATATTTTAAAAATACGAGCGTACGTATCGAGCGAGTACGATTACAAAGTAACAACACGTACTCGCTGATTACTTTGGAACAAGTATGTACTCGCTTGTTCCAAAGTAATCTAACTACAATCGCTTTCTATAGGAGAGAAGATGAATAGTAAACAGAAATGACAGATGGTTTAATTAAAAATAGATGAGTGATTATTTGAAAATGGAAGATCACTTTAAGTAGTGGAGGGGAACGTAATGAATAAAATAAATTTGTTTTAATATTTTTATTAATTATTAATATTTAAAATTATATTATTTATATAAAATATAATTTTTTAAATTTTAATAATAATAATAATAATTTAATAAATTTCAATTAAAACATCGAATTCCGAGAAATAAAAATAAGAGATGCCCAAATAAAAATGAAATAAGGATTTCATTCATTCCTTTTGATTAATGAAATAAATGAGTTGAGTTAATAATCGTGTCACATTTATTAAGTGATTATCATTTTTTTGTCAAATATTTCAAATTTTTATTATTTAGTACTATTTTAAGATTTTAGTTTCTTTATTTTTAATTATATTTTTCAAAATATAGTTTTTGACTCCGAAATTCTTCTATTAACTTAAAAAAAAAATAAAAATGAATGGGATAATTTTATTATATTTTTTACATTAATAATATTACTTCAACTTTTTACATTAACAAATAATTTATTAACAAACAAATAAAGAAGTAATTAATATTTTTTAACTAACTTCAATTCAATTTATTATGAAGTTATATTTTTAATTTTCAATTAAAAATATAATTTTTCCATTGTTTTTCATTGCATTATTTTGAAAAGAAAATTATTTTATTTTAATTTTAATGTATTATATTTCTTAAAAAGAAATTATTTAAAAAAAAGTAGGGTACTACTTGATTTTCTCTATCCCTGTAATAATTTGAAAAAATGATGATTTAAAAAAAAAAAAAATAAAAAAAAAATGTTAAGCAAATTGCTTTCACTTTAGACTTCTAATTGACAAATGGGTAATACCATAATATCCCTCTTTCATTTTAAATATTGTAAAAAAATGTTGACATTTTTAATTTATTAGGAGATAGAAAGATACTGTTTCCTTATTTCATATACTATCTCTCAACTGAACATGAGTAAATGGTACACAAATTTAACCAATATGTAAATGGAAGTGGGTGGTGTTGCGACATAAAAGTTGTGAACCATAAAATAACTCTTACAGTAAATCTTCATTTTAAATCACATCTTGTGGAAATTAATATGGCAAAAATCCTATGAGGAATGTAATACATTTTTGGTGCAATATTAAAAGCAAGCGTTGTTTTGATATCATGTACCATATGAAAATTAAATATTAACTACACTGATAGACTCGGTAATTCAACACCCTGAAGGAAAGATGCAAATAACGTGAAATTTACAACATGCATTAGCAGAGGTGAGATGTACAAATGATTTTCATTTCACATCATGCGCCAGTGGTGCAACTTCAAAGCGCTATTTAAGGTTTAGGGATTCCGACGATATCAAGTTCTTCAATTGTATTTTGCTTTTAAATTAATAAAAACATAAATTATGCTTTATAGAAAACAGCGATCATTTTTTGATGAAGTATCCGAGTTCGACAGGGAAAGGATAGTGGTCTACCGAGATTGTAGATTATCTTTCAGGGAAATCGGTAGTCACGTGCGTTGGACGAAACCAAGCAACTTTAATGCGGATATGTGATTATTGGATGCAGGAGTGTACGACGGATCAACATGTTCGATCACATGCACCTCAGTGCACCATATCACTTGATAAGAGGCAAATTGTGAGCATGGAAGTAACGGATCGTTCAGCCACATCACGAATTATAGCATAGGACATTCAGTCTGTAACGCCCCATCCAGAGTCTGCGCGTACCATTCGAACCCATTTACAGCAGAGTGGTCTGTCCGCAAGACACCCATTGCTTCGTCCACCCTTAATCAGAACCACAGACGTCTCCGCCACCAATGGTGTGATGAAAGAAGGATGTGGACTGCAGAATGGAATGAAATTGTCTTTATGGACGAGTCACACTTTTGTCTGAACAAAGATGATGGTCGCATTCGAGTCTGGAGACACCGTGGAGAGAGGTTGTTGAACAGCTGCGTTATACACCCTTACACTGCTTCTGCACCTGGCATTATAATATGAAAAATGGTATTGAATATCACTCTCACACTCCTCTAGTACGCATTGCTGGTACTTTAAACAGCCAGCTCTATATCTCCAAGGTGTTGAGTTAGTTGTCCTTCCATACATTCAAGGCTTGGCCACAGCCATGTTTCAACAGGATAATGCCAGACCACAAGTGACACTCATTGTCCAAGGGTTCTTTGTCAATCGCTAGACTGAATTGCTTCCCTGGCCGGCTTGATCCCCAGATCTTTCAGTGATAGAAAACATGTGGTCCATGATTGCTCAATGATTGATCCAGATTATATCCCAGGCTACCACACTAGATCAATTTTGGCAAACATGAGAAAGCTGCTTTTCCTTCTGTACTTCAAGAATACATTCAAAATTTCTTAGAATCAATGCCGTAGCGTGTGGCAGTGGTGATCTCCAACAATGGCGGCTACTCTGGTTGCTGATTTTAGCAGGAACCACACTTCACAGAACTCTATAAACTTAATTATTTAATTAATATCCTTAGTCTTCTTTTCGGAGATTCTTCTTCTTCCTCCTTCTTCTTCTTCTCTTGAGCTTGTCAGATATGTGGCACCTCTGCATTGTTGCATTTTGTACCATACTCCAAGCCCAATTTTTTCCTAGTTCCATTGTCTTGGGTCACCTACTTTGTTTATAGAGTCTGATAGGCCCTCAATGGAGATAAGGTGTAACTCTTTAGGATATGGATTACCTAGAGTAGTGAATCTTGCAAGGGCAAGAGCATCACACTCGTATAGGATATGATGAGCTGATTCTACCCCTGCGTGGCATTTCCTACAAATTGGTTCCTGTTTAAAAAGCCCCATGGTATGAAGGTGTTTTCTGAAATGATAGTGCCCAGTAATGAAGCCTACAACTGCTTGAGTCTTCAATCTTGGGAGTCTAAGAATTTCAGATGCAATTTTCTCAGATGAGTTGAAAATCATACTTTTTGCATGTTTTCGTCCAGGAGAGTCACGCCAAACTTTGTTCATCTCCTGTTTTTCCCATTTTTGAATGGCCTTCCTTGTAGTCTTCATGTTCATCCCACAAAAGGGTTCCATTCCTATTGGATTGAAAGAGGATCCCTGTTTTGCAAGTTCATCAGCTCTTTCATTACTTTCTATTCCTATATGCCCTGGCACCCAAATAAGAATAATTTTATTCCCATTTGCCAGTTCCTTAAGGAGATTTTTACATTCTTTCGGAGATTTCACCTTATAGTCGGATAGTTTGTCCATAAGCCAACTTTGCGGATGTAGCCTTTAGGTACGCCTTGAAGGTAACTCTTTGTCCCATTAATATACGCTAGGAAGTATTTCAACCAATCTTTCTGTCAAATATGCTTTTAAAGGAGATTTAAGCATTTTATGCCGATTCTCTGTAATACCATTAGATTGTGGGTAAAATGATGTTGTAGGAATGTGCTTAACTCCTAAGATATTCGCTAACGATCGGAATAAAAGAGTTTCAAATTATCGTCCTCGATCGGTTGTTAAAACTCCTGGGCATCTAAATCCTGCAATCCACAATCTATAAAAGACTTTGGCAACCGTATCAGCTTTAATATCATGGAGCGATTCGGCTTCTACTCATCGCGTAAACCTGTATTGGCCAACATTTATCACTTTTTTGATGGAAAGTATATGTAAAGGGTTTGTGGTCGGTATATAAAATGAATCTTTTTTCTTCGACCATGTATTTAAAATGTTTTATATTTGAGAATGTTGCCAATAATTTTCTGTCATAAGGCGAATAATTTTTTTCTGTATCGGATAATTTTCTAATTTAAAGGTTTTAGTCTTGAAAATGTTATTTCGTGTATCACTCTTCCAATCTGAGGCGTCAACATGCAGTGAGCATTTACTGTAGGATCAGCAAGGAGCGCAGCTTTTGGTATCCTCGAATATTTTGATTGTTTTATCACTCCAATTGATTTCAGTTTCATCCTCTGTTTTGTCAACCCTTTTCGCAAAGAATAACCAGAGATTCCGCTGCTCTCGGTATATTTCTTCGATAATAATTATGAAGTCCTAAATATCTATTATCTTGTACTGTTTTCGGCAAGTTATATTTTATAATGGATTCCACTCTTTCGGGACTTCGCTATTTACTAAATAACCTAAAAACGAAAGTTCATTATCACATAATGTACTATAGAAGTACATTACTTATTGATTTAATAATCAAAGACCACTATATTGTTCCACATTACATTTTTCCAAATTGGGACAATAGTCATCCATTTTTTCAATATCCCATGCATATTTGAATTTACACAAATTTAATCTGATTGATTAGAGCTGTGTGTGGTTTGCCTATCATTTTACTTTATTCAGTAAATTCGATAAAGCAACACATTTGTATTTGTTGGAACGGAACATGTAGTTTAAATAGGATTATGAAATTCTACAATGACAACTGAAGTAGGAATTGAATTCATAGATTGTTAAATTCAATTCTAGAACAACAAACAATCTGTTGCCAGTTTGGCAATGAATTAGGGCAAATCAGTTTACTGTTGTAACATATTAATGAAATTCTCAATATTTAATTACTTAAGAAAATTTTCAAGGTTTTTTTCCTTGCGACACGTTAATACTACCCACTATCTATGAAATTCCACCTGGAAAGCAACTTATACAGTGAATATTAAAATACTTTACAACAGGCTTTGGCTGTTATGTCGTTCACTACGTGTTTTATCAAACTTTTACTTGGATTGTTCATGCTTTCATTGGAAAAGGTTATAAGTACACATAGAGCAGTCGACTGATAATGGGATCATATTAAAAAAAATCAAGAATTAGGTTTAGAAAGTTACAAATGAAAAGATCAACTTATGCAGTTTAGTGCTTATGATTGCATAATACTTTGTGGATATTTTTATGATAATCCCTAGAAGAAATGCTTTCTAGTTGGAAAGAGTTGTGCTCATCATGATCTAATAATAAAACCTTCAGAGCGAAAGGTTCTAGATTTGATTCCAAGCATTGTTCAACAATAGGGCATAGATGTCGCACTTTAGTTTTCTGCATGCACGTGGGAGTGATATAGTAAAGTGAAGCAAGCGTGATATATGTAACATAATAAATGTTAATTTTTAAATAATTACTGTTTCATTTTCCTGAACAGTCAGTCTACTTTCTAAAAGACCTTTCTAAAACAAAATTTTTAATGTACTAGAATATGATCATCGCTAAAATGTTTATTTTGAAAATGTTATAGAAAAATTTGAACTTTTCTTAACCAAAAAAAATTTTTTTACATTTTCCCTCCCCTTTTTTTGTATTACGTTTATATGTCAAATATTTTATTGAATCTTTATTTTTTTGTAATTGTTGACTTAGTTGTGATATTAAGATAAGGTAAATTTTATTTACACACATAGTTATTATTTCTAGAATTGCGTGTATTTCTTTTCTGCTATCATATTCGAATTATTTGAAATTTATGGTTTTATGATTGTAGCAGAAATCTTCATCTTAACAATAGAAAAATTAAATGTCTATCAAATGTAAATACTCATCCCTAGTATCTTTAAATTAATAAAAATATTTTAAAATGCTTCATAATATATAATAACTGTAACATTCAGGCTAATTTCTGCGTTTACATTACATTTGTGTTATCTAGCCAAAGTGTTACACTAATTACATTATGAAATACTTAGATAGTGTACATTATATTCATTTAAGTAATTAAAACTATATGTGTATATTTAGAAAAAGATTTCTTACAGTTTTAATTCATTTATTAACTTTGCTAAATTAAATATAAGAAAAATATTTAGATATAAATATATGTTATTGTTAAAGCATGAAATCCGTTATTTCTTAGAAATATATCTAACGAGCCCCGGACAAAATCTTAAGATTAACGCATTTGGAATATTTGCCCAACAAAAAGTAACTTGTAATTTTTAATTACGGTCAGGTGATGAGTTCGATACCTGAACTCTCCTCTCTACATCCATGCTTAGAATTATATAGATATTTCATGGAATAACTATACAGGTATACAAAATTTTTTGAATTCTATGATTTAACTAGGCATTCTATACAATAAAGAGTATTTGATCTTTAAAATATGAAATATGAAAAACTGATATCATTGAAAAGATATAATTTAAAATATGAATATCATTAAAAATAGACTTACATAATTGTACTTGTATTTATAATTTATAATGCGGGGCATTAAGAAAAAAAAAATAAAAAAAAATAAAAAATAATAAATTAAATGCTTACACGAATAAAATGATATTTTAAAATATCTATTTGATGTTTTTAAATATTATAGCGGTATTTGATATTGCGATAAGATCAAGCTGAGATGGCTGGTTAGAGGTTTGGTCTTTAGTTTGTTAGTTCGATTCCTACTTTTTATATGCATGATTGTAGTTATTCTGAATCTATATAAAACTAAGTTTCGGCCAAATTAGGACTCATTTGTATAAGTGATCGTAGTCTAGGTACCGAACTCTGCTGTAAGGCAATTTTATTTTTATTCAAAACTAAAATTATGTAAGTAAGACATTTACTGGGATTATTAATATAGTATTTTTGTTATATAAATTGAATATTATTAGGAAAATAATTAAAGGTAAAATATTTTAAAACTAGATACCGGCTTAAACGAATTGTTGCATTTGTGTTCCCAGTTTTTTATTTCCGCTGACTGAAAGACAGCCAATCTACTTGTAAATATCAACTATGGGCAAGTGACGTAATCAAAACTTATGTTTACATTCTCTTTTCCAAACATTCCCACACCGAATGAATAACTATATCATTAGTATAATCCTCGTTTTTAAGTTTAAGTAACACAATAATAGATAGAGGTTGAACCTATAAATATCTAAAAATAATAGTTTCTCTCAACACAATGGTCTTCAAAGTTTTCAAATATTGAACTCACTACCTTTTAAGAAAAGCAATAATATTTTTTTCACAACTTCAAAATAAAATTGATCTTAAATTTTAAAGTACTTTGGAGGATTAGTATTATAATATCATTTATTATAAGAGATTTGTTACTATCACGCTCACAATTAAATAAATAAAATATGCGATGCAAAATGATCTACTCTAACAGGAAACGAAAGAAATTGTTTATGTTACTAGAAATATAGATAATTAAAGTATTGAATTTAAACCGTTAAACAGGCAGGGAAAGGAAAAAATTAAAGTGACAGATATTAATTAAGAATTATATTGAAATACCCATACTAAACTCATATATATCATTCTATTTACAAACGTAGTTATTATTTGAGATGTTAAACAAAGAATAATTTTTTGCATTTACAAATAAATAAATAAAAAAACAATGAATCAACATTGTTAAACTATTATCTTACATTTTCAAAATAAAGTTGGATTATAGCTGATTTAAGTTGAGTCATTGTTTTTAGAAGTAAATAAATTCATCACCCTTTTATTATTGGATAGACATCTATCTATCGATTGCATTATAATTATTATGGTGCACTTTGCATGAGACTTCTTTCTATTGATAAAAATTGAAATTATCTCAGCTTAACTCTCTGGCTTCATCTGGTCGTCACGCTAAAATGTAATTTGTGGTATAATAATACCATCGCCTATAAAGTGTTTTTCCAAAAGAAGATGATTATGGAGTGCATGGATTTACAAAACAATTATTTGCTGTAAGTAAAGCATGGATTATTTGGCAGTTTTATGCTTTTTCAAAATTTCTGTAATCAACCACTTTTGTCATGCGTGCCCAAACAGCTAACTTTTCAAAAAGGGCCAAGTAACGAAATTCCAGAACGAAAGTCAGTGATGGCGACTATTTACTCACAACATTTTTCTGTAAATATCTAATTTCAGAAAGGTGTCGATGTACATGAATTGTTTTACTTCTAAATTTGTTTTATTATTTATGAAATGCAGCTTGTTTACATAATATGTACCATTCAAATGATGACAGATGTACATTTAATCATAGATTACCATAAAATTGCATTTACAATCGATTTTAAGATGTTGATTCCAGCTGTCTTTTGTGAAATATAAGGCATGCTATTTGACATGGATTACAAGACATTATTGACTAATAATACTTTGTTATCATAGTATTGTGCACACGTGATATTGAAAGTATTTTAATTAAATGCCCATTTCTTTAATAGAGAATATTGTTGTCCTGAATTTCAAGATGTCAGATGTACTTGGTGGTATTTGAGAAAAAGTCAAAACGATGCATAAGCAGAGGATTGTTTTCATTATCATAAAGAACTGCATAATAGAATATCTAGAACCAGATGTATTGGAATATAATGTCCATGGTGAATGTATTCATTATTTAGATTTAAATTTGAAGACATAATTTCGTCTTTGTGGAAAGTTAAAACGGTTTCAAATGTGTATTAAATGTTATATATTAAATATCAAATGTTATATTATCATAAAATACCAAACATAATTTAGAACTAATTGTTAAGAAAAACTGATCTTGAATTCAACGGGGAATATAATTCATTGCATTCATGTTCCAGACTACATCATCATTTTATGGAAAAGAAATAATTTTATTATATTTGAATAAATTTAATTACCATAAACTAAATAATCTATATAATGTGGTACAGAACTGCTATCTGCAAGAGCTTTTTTAATTGAATGTAAGATTAAATTCAATAATAAAAATGCTCTCTTTACTTATAGACTCAATTCGAAGACGCCATCTACTAATTTTGTGAAACGTTGCAAGAATCAGTGATGAATTTTACTTGAGAGGACTTGATTTGAAAATTTAAGAGCTTATTTTATAAACTTCACAGTTCATGGCAGTCCCAAATTTTTTGAGAGTAGCTATAGTAATGGTAAGACATGTCCTCGAAGTTAATACTACTCGAGATGGTGGTTTAGTTCTGGCAGGGGGAGTTGAAGCAAAACTTCTGAAAACCTTATCTGATGTAATGGGCTTCAGATATCAATTGATGCTGCCAGAGGATGGAGAATGGGGTAGCTTTACTAAAAAGGGTCATTGGACTGGCATAATTGGAATGTTGCATCGTAATGAAACTGACATTGGTCTAGGACTCTTAACTGTAACTAAAAAACGACAAAAAGCTGTAGATTTCATAACCTACACTGTGAAACAAACTACGTTTGTTACTAATTTCCCCAAAACTGTTCCGAGAACATTTTCTTGCCTGCATCCTTTCAGTGGTGTGGTTTGGTTCATTTGCTTGGCAACTGCTATTCTTGCCCCACTTCTTTTCAAGCTAACCATGAAACGAAAAATTTCTACTCCAAAACTGTTATTCGAAATGGTTGGTTGTTTCCTTAACCAACCATTGAGTTTTCGGATCAGAAATTGCCTAGATAGGTTCTTGATGGGCAGCTGGCTGGCCTTCACGATGATCTTGACCTCCAGCTATACAGCTGTGTTGTTGTCCTCACTAACCATACCATTATTTGAGGATGGAATTCGAACCGTCCAGGAACTTGCTGCAGTTGTTGAGAAAGGCGAATACAAAGTAATAATCAACCGAGGATCAGCTGACAAAGATATGATGCTGGAAAGTCAGGAAGAGCACTTTCAGGTAATTGGCAAACATTTAATCGAAAGTGACCTGTTTTCCGAAGGCAAAATAGTCGGTGTGCCAACCAATCTCGAAGATTCTACAGCCATTTTGGGGCCGAAGATTTTATTTCTTTTAGAATATGGCGAAGAGCCTCATACAACAAAACATATTTTCAAGGAACCTGTCAGCACTTGGAACACAGGAATAGCAATAAGAAAGGATTTTTGTTGCAAAAAAGAATTTAAAAAATATATCAACAGGATTATGTATTCTGGTTTATATGAGAAATTTTATCACGAAGAATTATCTAAATCTAGAACATTTTTAGACGGCATTAGAGGAGTAAAATCTTTGCGTGCCCCACTCACTGTAAGTGATTTATCAGGAACTTTTATTATACTTGGGTTAGGTTATTCATTAGCAATCATAAGCTTTATTGTAGAAAATGTAATCAAGCCTAAGAAGAAACGAAAATTTTTCAACGTGGTTTAATTGCAAAATTTCAAGATAACGAAGTATTTCATATTGTGCGAATATATAATGTACTTTTGTAACGGAAATCTAGCATTCTACCTTGAATCCAGTTTAGAGATTTTCAGTAGATTCAGAGAAAATATCATTTTGCGAATGCATGATTGGCAATGCTGAGTGAGGCAAAAATATAACAATTGATTTAGTAGTCATCCTACTAGCAGAGAGCCTTTTAATGTTGAACTTCAATAAAGTGATAATATGCACATCTGAGATGGCAGTTTCTTCTACTTATTCTACCACAGCAGAAGGATATTTCACTATATGAAATTTAATTTGCATTCTCTCAGAGTGGTGATCTCTGATTAGATCAAGAACGATAAACTTAACAAGATGCATTTTTATGTCAATCAACTATTTTCAGAACTATAAATAAACAATCATCTGTCTGAAGATAGTGAGGTTTGATTTTGATGTTCCGAATAGGTTCCCGACTTTAAGCTGTTAAGCCAAGGTTAATTTCATATTGTCCAGCATTATGAAGCATATTTTTAAAAACTAAAATATCGTAACACATCACCGTTTAACATACCTGGTTTTCACAGAGCTATTTTAGCCTTTGCTAGTAGCAAAGACAAGTAAAACACACACACATACTAGATATATCAGAAATCTTATAGTAAAATGGTGTAGCAATGCCTCTAACAGGCATTACAGATAAGAGTCGACTCTGTATAGAATTCTATAAATGTTTATTGTTAAATATTCTATCGATCATACATGAATTATAAAAAATTCACTGCAGATACCCGTAGAAGATTAAGGATTTACTATTCTGAAATACACACAATAACAGTTACATTATATTGAGATCATAAGACTATACAAGCCAAAGTAATACTAAAATATTTCCTTCTTGTGTTTATAAAATCATGATTAACCAAATCCTATTGCATGAGTAGGAGTATTATCATCCTGTAAAATTCTATTTCTTTTGAGAAACAATATTTTTATATAAGATTGACCTACATAAAATATCTCTATTCTGCCTAGTGTTCTAATAATTTCAGGGCTACTATTGGTCTTTACTAATATGTCAGATAGGTCTGTCATGTCAGATATGTTCTAGTGCATGCTAAACTTGATAGACAGCTTGACAACTGGAAGAGGCAATAGTTATAATTGGCTTGTGCTCGATGAAAACACTACCACAAAATTTGGTCTATTGATTAGCAGAAGACAATTTTAAAGTTGGAGAAAATCTTTCTAACATTTTTCCAAGCAGAGTGGATACTTGATTGTAGAAAAAATTGTGAAAGGTAATTTGTCTGACTATAATATTATGTTCAATTTTTCAATGGACCAAGTTTTGTGATGGTGCCTCATTGTAGACGGCGTTTGGTATAATTATTGAAACTGAAATATCTCTTTGCTGACTGAGATCTTCAATCACTTAGGCAGCAGTTCTTTTGTTTTTAAACTTGATAATCCACAATATCCATTTACACTTTTGTTTGTGATAAAAATTCTCAAGACATATTCATTATAACTTTAATAACTCCGAGTTGTTAAGATTCTCAGTTTTTCAGTGCTACAAAGGGCAGAAGTAATGGCATTTCATGTGGTGGAGCTCTTAATGGGCGAGTCTTCGTAATTTAGAAGCAGGAACCAAGCATAAGATCCCTTACTTGGTCTTCTTCTCCCAGAGGTATCATTTCACATGGAGGACATTACAACCCCAATTTAGCTGCCATTAGTGAACAAGACGGATTTTCTGTTGGCTGTTGCTCTTGCTAGAACAGCACAAGTAGTAATCAAGATTTGGTCGCTAGAATGACATCACGCCTTAAATTTAAACGAATCCCATTCCTGTTTACAGAATTATTATGATCGTATCCATGTTTGACATGATCAATGCAAATACATATTGGTAGTATTCATTCGACATCATCCTTGAGTCTCATCATCAAGATTTGTGGTTCACGATGTCTTCAGATACACATCTGGTCACCTCTTGTTTGTATTGAAGGTCCTTTGATTAGTGATCGTTATACTTCTGTTCCATCAATGCTTTTGGCTTTACTCTTTATTTGAATCTAACTAAAAGCTATATTTCAGAAAAAAAATGAATATCGTTTGTTACTGGTCCATAAAAAAAATGTTTGACTGTTATCTGGCAAGAAAATCTCATCAAAAGTAAAAAGCTTTCCTTTTGAAGGTTAATGGTTAACGGTTATGGACTCGTCTGTTTTCTTTTACGTTATTATACCATACGGTCGATGAATGTTTTCATCATGTAGACACTGTACTTGAGTTTCCCTTCCCATGTCCATTTCATTCAATGGCAAAGCGTATACGTAACAGTTATTTCTGTTTACTGTTGCTGTTGTTGTTAAGCAGTGATAGCTACCTTTGTTATTTTTTGCCAGAGATAACTGCTCTGGGTATTATTTTCCAAGGACCAATAATGATAAATATTTTGAAAATTTAATCATTTGTTTTCGATATACTGCATTTAGCCAATAATATGTTATTTCCATTTCTTACTGGTGTATCAATTTTAACGATATAAAGAGGCAGTGTATACGAATAATTCAATTTTAGTATATTAAATCAAATAAACTGTGAAATTATAATTATTTAACCTTCCTAAAATATATCATTAAATTTTAAAATATTAAAAATTCTATAATATTGAATAAACTTTTGTCCATTTTTATGTATAAAAATTGAATACGGCAAATTTTTTCGAAATCGAAGTTTAAGTACTCAGGAAAACACAAGTACACAATGCTTAATAATAACACCAATTTATTTATTAAAAAATCAAAATTGATTCTAATAATTCTATTGTTTTTATCATGCATTTTTTATTATTAGTTTACATTCTCTATATATATACCTTTTTCAAATTTTCAATTGTGAATGAAATGCTTTTTATTGTTCTACTCAAGATCAAATACATTTTTTTAAACTTGCAGTGGATGACACTTGGTGTTAATAAAGTTTTTCATACATTATTTCATGAATCAAATTTAATTAACTAATTTTAATTTTACATTGTAGAAAAAAAAATATTATTCTCTAATGGTGCCTTCTGTTGGCATCAACTTTTACTGCCTCTATCTTTATATTTCTTACACTTCTTACATTAAATTTATTTATTTATATTATCTTGTAAATGAGTTAATACTTTCTTTGAAAACTCAACTTCATGGTTTTGAAATAAATTAGTGAGAGATGGCAAATGTGAATGTGTGTGTGAAAGAGAATTTTTTCTAATTTAAATAATAAATGAAAATTGTTTATAAAGGACTTTCTGCAATATAGAGAAATGAAAAACTTGTCTTGCAATGGCAAAGTTGGTAGAGCGTCTTCGTAAAGTCTTCATGTTTTCTAATCGGATTTCATCGAATCAATAAATTAAACAAATCGAAGCAATAAATTAAACAAACAAATCGGATTAACTGTATCGATCCTTGCTTCACAAATCGACAATACGTACTTTAATAAAAATAAAAATAAAAATTTCCATTGTTGACCTAAGTAGAGAAAATGACTTAACAAAAAGATTTTTTTATATATTACTTGTTGATTAATTTTTACAGCTTTTCTTTGTGCAATAATATAAACAATAGAATATTTTTATTTTAACTTAACTAGCATTTTAAAAAATGTAACTGAAAATTATATTTAAAAATAAAAATTTTCAGTTACATTGGTGGTTTTCTTCACTGTTGGCTTGAATTTACTGTTCTCTGATTCTTTTCAAACTTACGAGAAAATTCATTCTTAATGTTCAGACACCAAGAAACATATTAATACATAGGTTAGACCATGAATTCCTGAATAAATGAGGTGCAAATATTGATACATTCAATGAATTCCCATTAATCAAAGATTAATTTTTTTAAAAATAAAGTTTTCAGTAGTAAATTTTAAGTAAATACAGAACTTGTTAAACTGTGGCTTTTAAATGGTAACATTTATTTCAACTAATTCAGATTAAATCTCAAAAAACTAACATCGATATTGAGTCAAGTCATGAGAAAAATAAATTTGGAAATAATGAACAAATCATTTCGATTGAAAAAGTGATATATTTGTTAATGCGTTGTTGTTTCTGATGCCACCTGGTGTAATATTGCTACACCAGATTCAGTAAATCCCAAACACAAAAAAAGGTGTTGGAGGATAGCATGGTGTACATAGCACTTACAACAGGTGGCGTTTGCCATCAAGTTTAAGGCCATGAAGATGGCCACTAGCAAAGCTAGAATAAGTAGTCTGGTCAGCACTGGAACTTTTGAAAGCAATGGAATTAACCCACGACCAATAGAATACCAGTCATGAGCAGGTGGAATACTACAAATAACCTGGACACCTCTTTTTTGAATAGAATTCAACTTGGTGTTGGTGGGAGCAGCATTAGTTGGAGAAAGATTAGAAGTGTCAATGGATATATTATTTCCTATAATGACAAAATGCCCAGGTGGAAAGAAGTATTAATCTTTAAAATATGATTCCATATATATTTGATAATTGCAGGCAATTTATGTTAGTCATTCACGTGATTCAAAAATGGGGTACAAAACTGCTTATACCATTAAAACATTGATCTCTGAAGGATTAATATTCACAAAAACATACAATAAAGTGATAATTTATTGAGAAAACTCTATAACTAAATGTTCAATGCAAAAAAAAAAAAAAAAAAACTTGAATGAAGAGTAAGTAATCAAAATTTGAAAGAAGAGTAAGTAGTCAATTGGTTCATAAATTTACCAATTATTTACAATGAGTAAACTGGTTAAATTGGACATTAAATTATCTAAAACATATTAAATTGGAGGAAAAGAAATTCATTATTTTTTCGTGAACTTTATGTAACTTGTCTCGGATTCACTTTGTGAAAAAGGCTTAAAGCTGATTTAAGGTCGATCTTTAGATCCTGGGTGATGCTACAACTGCTAATAACCGGTCAACTTCAATCATTTCTAGTATTTTAGCAACATTTTTGATGACGTTGCATCTGTGCGATGTGCATCCTTAACATAAAAAATTCCTGAATGAAATGGACGAAACCAAAATTGTACGTAACTGGTTGTTACACTATCGAAACCATAAACACCATTCTCAATTTTACAAGTATGGCTTGCGTTTTTGACGTAATAAGAAAAAAAAAAAAAAACAGTAAAACGCATCGAATTTTCTTTTGGTTGACTTCCATTTTTAACATCCTGTAACCTACAACTGAATGGACCAAACGAGGAAAAGCAAATGAATTATATTAGTGTGAAATGTCACCTTTCCAACGAGCTTAAATATGAAGTTGTTTGATCGATACTTTTACGAAGTTTTGATCATTTTACAAGATACAATCATTTATAAAAAAAAAAAAAAAAAAAAACCTCCGATTTAAATTTATAAAATCAATATAAAAGCTAGTCTTAAAAACACTGACAATTGAAAGTAAATTAATTTTGCTTAGTTACACAATTAATTTTAACTTCCATTGGAAGGTCACTTCATTTCCCTAGACATGTAATTATTTTCAAATCAAATATTAAACAGCATAATATGAGTCACCGGATACAATTATGCATAGAATGTCTCCAATGGGGAGTAAAACAGTAGAAATATGAACCATAGATTAACAAACCATGCTAATATTTCTGATAATTTAATTAGAATTTTTGCGATAATTTATTGATTAGTAAATGATAAATACATGACATCTAAATTGTATGAAATGAGATTGTGATCAGAATTTTTATATCGATTCTGAGGGCCATTAATACCATGAAGATTAAAAAATTTCTAAATAAGCGATATTTTAGTAACTTTTTGTATTGATGTTAACTATTTCATCAGTTATCGTCTCATGCGATTTAGCACATCATACCATATGGAGCAATGGGCACCGAGCAGCCAAAAATAAATAAATTTTTATTGAAAATAAAATAAAAGTTCATGACATATTCTTTCCTGTACCTAGATTCAATAGCAAATTGGTTATTTCCTCTCAAGCTTTTCCTATTTGTTTTATATTCTTGGATCAATGATTTAATAAAGGATGCACAAAGTATTAAAACAATAACAAAAATATTGCAGAACTCTTATTAATGAAAAAAACTCTTTTAAATTGATTCAATTTAACATTTTTAAAATTTTTTTTATTTTCATACTAACCTATTTTAAATTTGTTTAGATTAAAATGATGGCTGAATGTAAATTTTCTCGTTTTTATGTCAGAAGAGGTAATGGTTACAATTCCTATGTCTGAAAAAGCCATTACCTACCTACTACCATTACCTACTTTACTTGTACCATTACCTACTTCAAATATTTATGTCTGACATAAATATTTGTAGAAGTAGTATTTTGAATTTTATTTGTGATCAAACAAGTTCTTGTGAATTAATATTAATTATAAGATGATAAATTAAAAATAAATGTTGCATTTATTTTTTTTTAAATTATATATATATTCCATTCAAATATATAATTCCAAATTTAAATATTCTCTGATTCACTTGTCACTTTTCTCTCCATTTAATGTATTATAAAATCTTATGCATAATCTTTTTCAAATGAAAAAATACCATTTATTTTATCTTAAAATGTAATAAAGTATGTATTTATTTTTTACTTTTTACAAAGAATCAAAATATAGCTATACACGTAAACATAATTAAATATGTCAATTATATATAAAGAAATAAAAAATTTTAAAGTTACGTGAATTGGAGAAAATTTATACAGTTTTGACTTTATTAATAGAATATTTAAAATTTAAATACAATTTTATTGAATTTATTTACTATTAGTACAAACTAATTTACTGATTAATTATGGAAAAAACTACGCAAATTATTTAGAAAGGAAATACTGAATCAGAAACCTGGTAGAATTTTATAAAACTGAATAGAGCTTGTGGATCATGTTATTTTTTTAAAATTGTTTTTTTTACTCAACTTATAATACACTTGCGTGAAATATTTTTGGAGCTCTGTAACTTAGTAATTATTTATATCTTCAATGGATCTCCTTAAATATATCAAAATGCTTTCATTTAATATATTTGTCTGAATATTAAAATTTTAATTACATCAAATTCTATGCATAGTTAAGGCCAAACTTCCAGGAAATATATGCATGCACTTTTTAATTTTTTATGCAAAAAGTAAATAATAATGAGGATAGGTCCATTATTCAGAAATTCATGGTGATGTCAAAACACTTTCATTAATAAAACAGAACAGTTTCGAAAAGGAAATTTTTGAGCACACGAAATTTTTGTTGTCACTCTAAGTGAATATAAACGTGAATGAACAGCTGAGTTGCTTTAATATGAAAACATTGTGTAGAGGCATACAGATTTAATTACTTAAGGTAAGTGTTAAAAAAATTGCTATTTTATTAGACTTTGAAATTTATATTAAATTATAAGTGTATTTTTTTGGAAAATGACATAGTACATAAAATCATATTTATTGCGAGAAATTTATAAGAGGAAATACTATTTAGAATTAACAGTCTAAATATATAAAAAGATGCCATTTATAATTGTCATCAATGAATTGCAAAATTACTACCTATTTTTTATTTCAAAACAAAACAGTCTTGTTAATTTGATAATTATAAATTAAAATAATTTGTTAATTATTTAAAAAAAATTAAATAACAAAGTTACAGATTTGCATGATATAAAGCTGTTTTAAAAATATTAATCTTAGTTTAAAAAGGAAGTTATTTTTAAAGTTCTCTTTTCCTGTAAGCAGAATTGTTCTAAAATTATTCGACACAAATTATGCGTACTGTGAAAAGGAAATAATATTCCTTCACTAATTTGTTTTAAAAATATTTTTGTGATTTTAATCCATAATATTATTTTTTAATTACCAATTAAAATGTTTGCATGAAATCAAAAACTTCAGGATTGAGTGACATGTCCTTAATTTAAATATTCTTAAAAGAGATTGAATGTGACACTCAAATATAGAAAAATTATTTTAAAATTAATATATATATATATATATATATAATATTTTTAAATTCTTAACATACGAAATATTTGATAAAATGTAGAACTAATTACGAGACAGCCATACATATTTATCCGTTTAGATCATAAAGTTGAATATATCATTTTTTCTTC
>JAPDSC010025245.1:436072-502684 GCA_026290005.1 Latrodectus geometricus
GTGCAAGGAGTAGATCAACTAGACTCCCAATACAGCCTTCGAACAAACTTAAGGCTAAGTAAGAAATTTTATCAATGGCTACGAATACATTAAGTTATTTTGATTCCCTTTATTATTTTACAATCGTTTTTTTTATAGAAAGATAATTGCATTATGATCTATGATTTAAAATAGATTCCAAAGCATTTAAATGGGTCTTGGCGGAGACAAGAATTGAATACACAGTCTACTATACTGAAGATCAAATCATAAATCATTGAGTTGTCAATTCAACTATAACACAATTGAGTTAAATGAGTTAACTCTGTAAGGCATCTGACTGTTTTCTTCTAAATTAGAGTTCGCAATAAACATTATTCAGATTTACTGTTCAAATAGTGATAAGATTTTTATTTGATCTCAGTCACTGACATCAAATTAAAATGTTATCCGAGGCTACACAGAGCTCTGTTTAGCAGATTATTAATGATACTCTGGGACATAGTTTACAAAGTTCCCTTTAAACAATGTATTTAACGCACAGCTTTTTTTATATAACGATGTTTAAACATTCGAATTCTATTTAAAAATAGAATACATTTCGACTTTTCTTCTTTAGATTCCTTCAATGTATTTTTCAAATGATGATATGTACCTGTTTTGCAAATGAAAGAACTCAAATGCCTTCATAAACCAAATATTTATTTTTATTTCGGAGATGAAACTTCCCACAAAATATTTGAAGACCTAAAAATCAACATTTTATGTTTTATTTATATTGTAAAAATTTATTTCGAGATTTAAAAGCTTAAATTCTGATGATAAAATACTAATATTATAACGTAGATATTTTAAATCTTATATACCATGAGTTAGGTTATCTATGATTCATATAGAATTTTTCACTATTCTAACACACTAGCAGTTTGCTGCATCGAAATTTTAAATCTTATAACGATAAGACCAATATTAATATGTTATGAGTTGGCTTATTCATGAATAATGAAGAACTCCTCACTATTTTTAGACATTTATTTGGAGATGAGAAACTGGAATAGGTTTTTATCCATGCACACCATGAATGCTTTTTTTTAAGGTATGGGATAAAAATTCAAATATCCGGAAAAAACTAACCTATTTTTGTTAAGCTCATTTTTCTATAAATGATCTGATTCCAGATTATTTCCTTTGCTAGAACTGATGGATACTTCTAAATCTTTTCCGTTGTTAATAGCTGTATTAGAAAAATGGTATCAACAGTCCCCAACTCCAGAAAGAATATTAATATAGGTCAGAATCAATTTAAGCAAAATCCCTCGGCTTATTTAAAATATAGATCTAGGTAATTCATGAGGAAGAAATGACTTTCCAGTATTCAGATAACTTTTCTAAGTGATCCATTAACGAGATCAGTCATCAAAAAATGTATAGAGAATATGCAAGTTCTTTGACAAAATATCAAAGCATAACTCTGTGTTGTATGATGGCAAATGAATGGAACTACGATTGGGACTTTTCCAATAAAAAAAGCTTGATTTCGTAAGAATAAACTCATTCAACTAAGGGTAAAAATTTGTTTCAGAAAATGAACTTAAATATATCATCAGTCGTAACTTAGGAAATGGAGGTAATATTTGTGCAATTCATGAAATGTTTTTGTATTTTTCATATTTCCACTATTTATAATTACTGACATATTTCTCATTAAAGGCATGGATCGTAATACATTTCTCAGTAGATCTTTTATTTATATGAATGAAAGTGAATACTACGACTATAAGGCAAAACCTGGTGTTCTCTTGGCAGTTCACTCTCCTTTTGAAGTCGTCGATCCAAATTTCGATGGTGTTTTAATAGAACCTGGCAAGAAATACACAATCCATGTTCGCTTGGTAAGTGCAATGAATCTTGACAACAATTGTATGATACTAACACAAAACAGCATAGAAAATTTCCTTAATTTATTAAGATAATAGCATTATTCATACATTTGCCTTTTTTCTAAATAAAGTACTGAATAAAAGTGCAGTACCTTATTCAGAAAATAGACAAAGGGACGACTTATTTAGAAACAGGGATTTAGGAAACATGATTCAAATATGTAAGATTTTTTAAAAATAATATAAGAAATATGAGTTCTTATGGATTCATTTCTACACTTTATGGATGAATATATATTTCCCACATTCGACGAAGAATTCTTACGAAACATACAGCTTGAAATGTATTCGTAATGATTGCAAACATCCACACCTAAGGTAACAGTTGAAGTTACAAGGAATTTAATCAAAATCCGATTACCATGCATTTGTTATATTGAGTACATTAATATAAAAAAATAAAATACAAAAATTTAAATTAGAATCATAACTAGATGTTTCTATGCCTCTAACAAATTTATCTAAATTACATTTTAATTTTTAATTGTTTTTCTCTTCTTGTATATATCTGGGTTTTAAGAACATTAGGGTCTTTATCAATTTTTTTTGAGTCAAGTCTCTTTGTCGTGCTCAAAGTTATAATATTTTTTCTTTTCAAATCTGACATTTAACGAGTGGATTTTGTGTTAGGAATATCTTCTTTTTTTCAGATTTAAAGAAATGATTTTTTAATAATTATTTATCCCATATTTTTGCATTACAATTTTTATACGAGCCAAATTACGTAAAAGAATCTTTTGAGAATATGTGAAAAAATTCTTATGATATTCCTTTGCTAGTAAGCAATCATTAAGTCTTTTAGCTTTTAAGATTTTTTAAACTGAAGTGTTTTCAATTGTTCGATAATAATATTTTTATTCTTTTGATTTTCGTTTTTATGGGAATTATAACATTATTTACATTAAGAATGTTTTGTTATTTTTAATTATGTATATCTACTAAATTTTACTCATTTACTTCTATTTTTTCATAAGTAAAAATGATATTTTGTAAATGTTTGAAACAGATTGTAAATATGATAAAAAAAATGACTTATTATAAAATAAATATATTACATGTTTTGATTTCGCTAAGGAAGCTAACTTTAAAAGAATATCTATTTTTAGCAGTACTTTAATTCTGAACTGAATGGTTGTAAAATTTTCAGGAAGAGAATCATCTACTTCCTCACCCTTACAAAACTGATTGCAGGGATTATGAGCTCCAGTGGGCTGAAAATGACGGAAGTGGACCCCGATCCCAACAGGTGATTCGCAATACACAAATAAATTGTTTTTTATCTAACATAATTAATATATTAACAAACCTTTATTCAAAATTTGTAAGGATTCTTAATATTTTAATTTCGCTCGTCATACGTAAAATCCTTACCAAAATTATCCTTAATTTACGTTAATAAGATCTAGTCTGTTCACAATTATAGTTTATTAATATAAAAATTTACTTGAGATTACTTGGGACTTCATTAATCTGATATTTGAAAAGTGCCATTATCAAATCCTGCAAATAGCATATATATATCGTTTTTTCAATGTCGCAGAAACTCACATGGGAGTCAAATGCCTATAGTGCATATACCTGACTAATTGCCCTGGGGTGTGAAGCATATGTTCCGTTTTCTAGGAGGTTAGTCTAACGTGAAGCCCACTACCTTTAATGTGCCAAATGATCTTCCAATTTATCCATGAGTTTTTCAGTTCAACTGCAGACATCACTTCCTAACTACTCATATATTTTAGTATTTGGAATTGTTAATATTCAACTGAAGCTCAGTCACTTTTTGTACAAATGAATTTCACAAACTAATCCCTGACTACAATGTTTGGTAATGGCTTAGAATAATACAGGGTAATCAAGTTGCCTGTCTTTTTGTAATAATTGTTGAATACAGTATTCTTGCCACTTTTTTTAATAATTTTTTACTTACCTTAAAGACACAAAATTTTCCAAATCAAGTCTAAATTTATAGGTATTTATTTTTTTATGATTTGTTTTGTTTTTACATAATATGTACGTATTGGGCAATATGATTTGGCGGTATATCCTATCGGGGAAACGGAAACAACTTATCCGACCTATGACAGATTTGTCAGCATTCCATTATGATTTCTCCTTGTTTAGATAAGGTCTATCTTTCCTGAAAATTTACTATCACTGTACTCGAACACTCTTTTTATTTAATAAGCTAATCCATATATTTATTTAACTTGATAAAGCAACAGTTAATAACAAGATTTTTGTTTGTATAAGGAATTTTCCTAAGATTTTGTTACATTAAAATACTTGTAGAGAGATTGAAACACTATAATGAAATGAAATAATGAAATGAAACACTATAATTTTTCTTTTATTGCTTTTAAAATTGTGATTTGTTTCTTCCAGCAAATTTATGGAAACAATCTGTTCGAGAAATTAGTCACTATTTTGAATTTTCTTATATTTTTAGGTTTGCGTAAATCATTGCTGGCAGGATTATTATCAAGTTTGTTTCAACTGCACAAATTCAATTATGAAATCTAGACCCCAAGCTGAATGCTTAGGTATGTTATAAATTAATATTCTATGATTTGGATTAAAAAAAATTATTCCTTATAAAAATATCTTTTCAAAGTCTTTTGGATTTTCTTCGTACATTTACTCTTTCTTACATTAAATTTATAGATAAATGTATGTTATTTTTTTGCTTCTACTTGTTCTAGTTTTTTTTTTTTTAAAATAACTAATGAATTAGCATGGAACAAAAATATCAAAGGTTATAATTTAAACATATTTGTCTGTAAGAATTTTGCTTGCAGCATAAATAGAGCTCCTAAGCCAAATTTGTTGAATTCTCTAAAATAGACTATTATTGTATTTATGTTTAGAATGCGAGGCAGTGCGGATCAAAAGAGATATTTGGCTTCCTTCTCCTAATCAAATATCACTTGGACAAATTTTGCTGTATGAATAGCAACATTAACAATCTAAAAAAAAATCATTTTCCTACAGAAAACATGGCTTACGTTAGAACTAACTCTTGAGTATGTGGATTCTGAAAGTTAAGTTACTTAACAAAATCCCACGAATCATACAAATTTACTGAAACTTTCTCTTACTATGATGATACATGATTTCATATGTTAAAAAGTTAGTAAAATCCCGGTATCCTATGCGGGTTTGACGGGGTTTCCAATTTTCGCAGTAAATAATTAAATAAAACTAATTACTAATCAAATACTTCACAAAGCTTCCTAGAACGCAAAACAAATTTCACGTATGTACTCAATCACCATTTCGTCATAAAACGCAAATTAATTTGTACATATGCAAGAAAGCATTCAGATGCAGTAAACCAGTTTGGCACATTTTATTGCTGCACTGGCACCTAAGAACTAACTTAGAAACTGATAGATAGGATTATATTTTATACTTACGAACATAGAAACTGTATTTGACAGGCAGTCAAACAAACGATCAAATTATCTTTGAATTCGTCTAACCAACTAGACAAGAACTAAACACTAGTTTAAGCTTTATCAATTGCAGTTAACAAGACTTAAGACAAAAATCATTGGGCCAAGTTTCCTTTTTAGTTCTTTTAATTTCACATATAGCTCACAAAGAAGAACTGTTAGGATTATTACCCCTTGGAAGTTTAGCAAATGAAATAATCTGCTATAATTAAACGCATTAAAACATTCAACACAGCTCATATCATTAACTTATTTTTAATGTTATAATTTAGTTCAATTTTATTTCCATATAATTAAGAATATTAGTTTTTAACTTATAATTAATTATATGTAACTAAGAACTATATTTGATTAATAAAATTTAGGAAGATATATATTATTGCTGTTTTCTTTATATTTAATTTTCTGACACTCTGTATTTCTTTCTTTTCAAGAAAAATATTTTGTGGTGTCACCTAGTATTAATAGCCGTATTAAATGAAAACTGTCCTCATTCAAATCATGTACTTTTTCTTAAAACTTTAATTCCTTCTGTTATTGCAATATTTATTATATTAAGTTAACGGCTTTTAGTCTTTAGTATTCATTAAAGGCAGTTGGGGCATATTAAATAAGTCACAGCTCTAATGTCCTCTATGTGAAATTACATCTCTGTGTGTGGCAGGTCAAGTATTGAGAAGTATTCTGCTGAGTTTATGTTTTTAAAATGTAAAGATTCCTACCCTTTAGCTACTCCCTAACTCGTGAAGTCCAACCCTGAGCTTGGTACAGGGAAATATACCGGTACACTCACTCGTTTACACACATGTACATATATAATTAACTTAAATATTTTATGCTAAATAATTAGAGAACTCTGAGATGAACAATTCTTAAAACTCGTGATGGCTTAAATGAAATTTACATGTGAAGATTTGCATAAATTTTTATAGCAAATTTTATATCCATTTTATGTTAGTAAAATAAATTTTAGAGCACAGGATAAATGCATTTGTACGAAGTATTTTTTTCAATTTCCTGAAAATCATACATTAAAAAAAATCTCCTTGGAATAAGAAATTTAAATTTGGGAATTATCCACTTTAATATTTTTGTGAGAGGATAATATTTACCGAATTTAAATTTATTATTCGAAGGCAAAGATTTTTTTTTGTTTCAATAAATATTAATTAACTATTAAGGGAAATATTATTTTTTCATTCTAGCATTCGTTCCACCATATTGCGACACCAAAAAGGAAGGAGCAAAATTAAAATTTTGTTTATCGGAATGCAAAATTGAATGCAAGTAAGTATTTCATTGTAATTTACGTTTAATTCAAAACAAGCCTTTTTATTTAAATAGTACATTTTTCACAGAATAACTGAAATATTATTATTTGCAAATATTTATAAATTTTCCGTACTTTAATGAATACCTTATTGATATGATAATAAATTTCAAAGGTTGTAATTTGCCATTTTCATACAATAAATAAAAATAGTAAAGTTTTATGTAAAGTTTAATATCCAGAGTCCATTTAAAATCTAACTTACATTCATAAGAAATCAGTTAAAGATTACAATGAAATGAAGCTAAAACACACGTTAGCATTATATGGATTTATCTGCTGCGAGTATGCAATCAGTTTTACGAATTTATCAGTATACTTACTAAACCTGTTAAATCATTGCATTATGCAATTTCATGTAAGATAATCAAAATAAGGAAATTTATAAGTTTTACTTAATAGTTTTGCTTATAATAAGTTCTATACTCAGGAATTTTTAACCGTAAATAAAAAAAACATGACCAAGTAGTATGCCTGTACATCAATATTAAGATCAACAGGAGAACTAAGTGCAGCATTAGCGTAATTTTATGAAAACAAAAATTAGTGCAAAAGATTAATAAGTAGTCTTTGAATATATTGGTGCTATAAAGTTTCTTGTGCGATTTAGGCTTAGTGCAAGGAACAAGACTAAGAACACAAAAGCCTTGTTCAATGGCTTTGATACTTATTCTTGAATTCTTCTGAAGTTAAAAAGTTACAACTTCCACTATAGCAGATGTGGAAACAGCACTTTCTAAACTAATATGGCAACCAATCGACCAAAAAATGTGGAAATTTCCAAAACTTGTAAAAAAAAGTGGATAATTTGGCAGATTTTCATTAGTTTGTCCCTCAACTGTCATTTTTTTGCACACGTGAATTAATTATTTTTTTCCACTCGTGTTAGACCCCACCCATAGTTTAAAGTGAATTTTCAACAACTACAAACATCCAACACAAGCTGGGATTCAAATTCACATGGTGTTGAATTGAAGGTCAAAGTGCTAACTATTTGGCTGCCAAGTCAATGCCAGGGATTCGAATAACACTTTAATGAACATCATTGTTGCATAATGTCTGTGTAAGTTTTTTTGTAAATAAGTTGTCTTATTTACATAAAACTTACACTAGAATTGTAGCTTGCTTTAACATTATACAAAAATAACGATTTCAAAACATTTCTTAAGATTTATATTATTATAATAATAGAAATAAAACTTTTTAAAGAATCATTTGGCATATCAACGAAGATGTCACGAATTTCTTCAAAAGAAGCTAATTTTTCCTGAAAATATCATTTTTGGGTGCTGGTTATATTACAAAAATTATAAGAAGTTAAATTTAAACACATCTTGTGTGTGTGTTTAAATTTAACTTCTTATTCTTATTTAAACCACCAACTTTTTTTATTAAAAAGGAAAAGCTAATGGTTTAAATAAGGATTCTTTTTGATCAGGAAACTAAAGACAGAGAAAGAAAATTTGTGTAAAATAGAATCTAAATAAATGTAAGAAAATTAGCGTAATATAATCATCAAGAAAACAGTTTATGAGAAGTTGATGGCAAATCTTAAAATATCCACATAACTCAGGATGAAATTTTCAAATTTATTTCAGATTATATGTAATTAAATAAAAAAATTACAATTAATCTCAAATAAGGGAAAAAAATTAGAAAACTGAAATTCCTTAAGGCTTGTCTCAATATGTTGTCAAAGATTTGAAAAATACAAAGTTAATATTTTAAATACTCACATCGTGACTCCGTGCTATGAGGACTACATTTTTCGGAATGTAATATTGAAGGTTTTAGTCTTACCTTTTGTTGAAACAGAGCCTGATATTGAACTTTGCATTTAAATTGATATTTTGTTCTGATGAACCAAAATATAGTATTTTTGATTTATATTTCCCCATTACTTCATGTTGAGTTTTCCAGGTTTTCTTTGCCGCGGTGGTAGATGAATGTTTGGCTTTCGGTTGAATTATTCATGGACTCAATCGGATGTTTATAGGGGTTAGAAAATCACTTTAAATTGTAAGTCCCCGTCCAACTAATCATCGTGTGCAAATTTTTTTTTTTCAAAAAAAAAAAAAAAAAAAAAGAAGACAATTGTGCAACATGTAAACCTATCCAATCCAGGTTTTCTTCTTTGCAAGACATGAAACCTATTTGTATGAAGTGTCTTACCTTAAAACAATACAAAGAGAAAATTAAAATATTTTGCAATAGATTCTAGTTAATAGATTATTCAACAAGAAAATCCAATGTCCTTGACTTCAAGAGATTATTTAACAGAGAATTACGTAAGTTTCGTGGGGGGGGGGGAAACGATTTCACACAAAGGAGGACATGTAATGATTTGGAGTTGGATGTTCTGTAAAATGAAATCTGAAATTAGTCTCTGTTAAAGTAAGCAGTGAATCTCAATCATTATGCTAATATATTCAATTAAATCACAGAAAAATAGGAGTTTTCAATTTAAGATATTTTAAACATGAGAAAGGCTCTTGTCAAGTTGATGATAGCGAGGTTGCTGTAACGTAAGAATTCTATAGAAATTATTCTTAGAATCATCGATAGAAAATATCTGAATACAAATTTATAAGCAATTTAGAGAACCTCAATAGACTTGGATCACAGATGTCCAACAGGAGATCTAGAGAATATTGTGCATACCATAAGATCATCGTGCTTAGAGAATTGCAAAAATTAATTTCTCAGCAAGATCTAATATTTCTCCTCTCACTCACTGTGTAGAAACGAATATGCGAACTCGGATGTGGACCTCATCACTTAACAGTGGTTTGAAAATATAATATACTTAGTTGCATTTAGCGGTCTCGTTTGACATTGAAAAACATTCCACAATAATGTCAATCAAGTTACTAATCTAGATGAATCAACATCCAGTTCTTATTGGTATACTAACAATGCATATCAATAAATATTGGTTATTAAAATGCCTAACAGTTATTTCAACTGTTTATATATTTCTTTGTTATTGATGATATGTGAATTTATTTTTTATGTAATAAATTTATTTGATATTATATTCTTTTTAGATTAACACATGTACGCCTAAGATATTAAATATATAGTTTAGCTAATGCCTTTTTCTCCATTTTCCATGATAGATTTGTGTAGAATTCTAAATGAAAAATCACAAGCTGTGTAAATACTCTTTTTCGAGATTTCTCATTTTGCGTTTTACTACTAGTATAACATTGAATATTTTTTTAGCTCTTCAAAAGCAGAATCGAATTTTTTTTACCAAATTTATTATTTAAGAGCTATTTTATTATTAATATTTTATTTCGTAATATAACAGACTTGCTCATGAAATACTTCAAGTGCATTAAAAAATCTGAAAATTGGAGATCTATACTTAAACTTTTGTTATCATAGTGTTATATCACTGAAATTAAATCAATAAACTCAGCAGAATATCTAAAGTCATTACTTATTTATTTTTAAATGTTCATTTAAAAAATAATATTTTTAAATGAACCGTAATTAACATTTATTTACATTACATAATTTTATGCGTAGCTTTATATTGTATTACATTATAGCAAATATATAATTTCGTACACATTAGATTAAATACAACTGAGTGAAAATTGCGTCAAGTTATAACTGTGAAGAATAATATCCCTTCAAATAAGCGAAAACATTAAAATGACGTACAAAATTCCATACATAATCACAAAAATCATTTATTGCAATTTTAAGTAATTATAATTTTGCAAATGATGTTCATATATTTATTTGAATTTTGAGATATACTTGAAAACTGTCAGTTTTACTTTGAATTCCAATTTTTATTGTAATAAAGCGAAATTCAGAACAAATATTTCTTTTACTTTAGTAAATAGTTAGTAGAAAGAATCTATTTTTACAAAAATTTTTACGAACTAAAAGTTTTAAATGATTTATAGATATAAATAATGTAAGAAAATTGTTATTTTAAAACTGCAAAACATTGAAATTGAAAACGTCAAATTACAGTCATGTACTTTAATGTTATAATTTTGCCAATAATTAAATATAATTCAATGCAATGGTATTAAATCGCCATAGTCTTACATTTCCAATTCACAAAATTATTGAATATCATAAGTACAATTAATTTCTGGAAGAGTTCCAAAAATAAATTATAAAGATTTTTTGTTACATATTTATATGAATCTTTTAAAGTAATTTCAGGAGGAATAAAGTGCTGAAACTTAAATATAAATTTTAAAATCGGAATGTTTGGTAATTTGGACTTACAAATGCCAGTGGATAATCAAACCTAGCTGAATATATAAGATGCCATCTGAGAGTTGAAAATAGTTCCTCAAACTTTCGATTAAGTTGTAAATTTGGAATATCTCGATCATCGTGATTCAAATTATTCTAATCACGCATATGAAATACTTGTTGAAAAATAATAAGTATTGTTTTGCTGATAAAAATGTTGCCGAGAATTGTTCCACGGAAGAAGATATACTAATGAAGGTTAAATGATTGGATCCTATTAATATAATTTTCTTTAGATCGTCTCTTGGGATATGCGAAAATCAGCAAAAAAACGCCTTTTTGGATTAATGACCTAGCAAATTAAACAGCGAATCCTTATGGAAAATATGATTGAAGATTAATCATGGGATCATCAAGAAAAATTCACAGAGTTTACCAACGTTTTCAGAGGTTAAACGGAATCTATATTCATCAATATAGACTGTGGTATCATTTAGAATTGCATATACTTTGATGGTGATCCTGTTCTGTGTTTGGGCAAGTTAGCGATGAACATCCTAACAGTGATAAAAATTAGGAATCAGTTTAATCAGTTCAAAACACTTTTCATGGGTTGTAATACACTGATTCATCATTTGAAGCATTGGACATTAGTAGCCTGTAATCAACTAAACAATATAGAAAACGCAAAAGTAATTGAGTATACTCTTAAACAATATTACCCCCTCATGGAACTCAACATTTTTAGTGAGTGTATCCAGGGGTCTTTATTCTTCTTCTTATCCCTTTCATCCCTTGATGGAAAGCTAGGGAGCTCTCCATGAGTAGCTGTAGCCGCTTCTTGTTTATCATTGACAGCCAAAAATCCCTATGTGTTGACCATGCGTGGAAACCCTTAGGACGGGCATTACATTGTGGTCCCCAGTGTACCAGTTGGCTGATACTTAGCTCCACTCATGGCTAAGGATCAAGCTGAAGATTACATCCTTGGACTCGGTGTTAAAGATTATTTGGTTTTTTAAGCAGCGTATCTCATCAGAGGATCAAAGCAAACAATCTAACAACACTGCTATTTTAGCAAAATGCTTCATGCATTTTAAAATGAAATATTTGGAAAATTTTGAAACTAGGTGCAATATTTCTATTGTATTTTTTTTAATAAATGCAGTTTAAAACATTCTTTGATTCTTTTTTTACTTCTTTAATCTTATGTACTTTATTTTTATCTCTTCTTTAACTTTCTTTCTGAAAAACCATTTGTTTTGCATACATCATTTTATAAGAAAATGGTATTTTAAAGCTTGAATTAACCAATAATAAATATGCAGGATAATCATTTAATAAATACATTACATTCTATAGTTATAAAAATATAAGCGAATTGTTAATTATAAAAAGCCATCAATAATCAGTTAACAAAATAATAAATTGGTTTTGGAAAAGTAAAACAAAGCAAAAAGAAATAAAACAGAAAAGAGAGAACTGTTAAAAATTTATAAATGCAAAAATCTATATTTGAAACATGCGAAAGGTATTTTACCTTTCAATACAAGATATTCTTACAAATGTCCATTATTAAAATCTCGTTAGTGAAAATAGCTTCAAAACATAGAGAATATTTCTAATATAATATAATAAATGTTTATAATTAATTATTGTCAATGTTTATTATTATTATTATTTGTTTCATATAGACAAAGAAAATACATCTACAGAGTTCAAGAGAAACCTTATGATTTGAATGTAAGTTATTACAGTATTTTAAGAGTCTCTACACTGCTATATTTTTTAGGACAATTATCTACCCATTTATATTAAATAATATGACATTTTACTAATTATTTTTTCCATGCTTCACTAAGAATTGGTATCACTGGAAAGGGTGAGTATGCATTTAATTATTGAAAGATTTAGAGAACAGGTTTGCCAGAAAAATGTACAAACAGTTTAAACTGTTTTAAAAGTAACTGTTTTTATTTCTCTACCTTCAAAGTGAAGGACCTGGAAAAGGTACGGATACAGTTCAATTTGAAGAATAAGTGTATTTTTTTTTCTGGTTACAAAGCGAAATATAATTCAAAAGGAATTCAAGTATTTATACATATTTATCATCGTTGTGACAGAGAGAGCATTGACTTTAATTTTCATGTAAATAATAGGAAAATTTTATTTAAAATCAGAATCAACACTAAGCTAACTTGTTGTTTAAATAAAAAGAATCTTGTTATAAAAACAAGAGTTCAAATTAAGATTTTGGAAGTAGTCTATATGAACATCTTTTACCAATGCAATCGGTAGAAGATTTTCTTTTAATCTCGCATTCGGAACAATTTCTAACTTCGCAGGGGGAGGACAGTGGGTTGTTGATGTATATTTTTTTGCGTACCTATTTCTGCTAAGTTGTTTAAATTGTAAATTAATCGTAATTTTTAAAACTTGGTTAAGTGTCGATATAGACACCTGACCTGATTTCCTCTTCTTTATGTCGCACCATACCAATCAGATATAGACACAAACTTTTAATTTCCCTGGCATTATCATGAAGTCACAAAAGCTGTGTGATACAGTTACCACAGGTTTTACTAACCTCCTTTGGTGCAGCTTGTCCTCTTTTGACCTTGCGCCACAAAACTCAACCAACCAACCTTGCTAACCTCCTTCAACTGTATAGTTGTAATACCCTTATTAAAATACAAATTAAATAACTTTTTCAACTTTAAATCGCTTATCAATTTAGTTATTTGGTTAGTTTATTAAATAAGAGTTGTGAAGTTTTACTCTATTTCATTGGCAGCTTTATTTGTACCCCATAGACTTTCATTTTTTTCGTTGAGAAGACAATTAAATCAACTTCTAAATTAAAAAAAATGTCTCTTATGAATTCTTAACATTATAGGTATTTTCAATAAAGCTTGAAGCAAGTTAGCAGCCGAGTAGTTATAGATACAATAATTAGTAGTAAACTTCGATACTAAAATTCAAGATTTTGATTCTCCCACTTGACTTGACATATTAAGCATAAACAAACTGCCCTAATTATAGATGAAATATAACCCTTATTTAACATTTATAAATTTTATTTTTAAAGTGAATATAAACTTAATCATATTAATATATATTTTATTACTTTTACAGAAGAATCACTAACGTGGAAATAGTGATTGATGTACCTCAAATTATTGTCTTCGCTCATAAGCCTCAGTATTTAGTAAGTAATTTCAAGTGTTGAAATAAAATTTTCTATGTGAAAAAATTAATATAAAAGAAAATGTGTAACAATATTAGTAAGTTTTTATACAGAGAGAAATCAGAAGGCACATTAAATACACGGTCCTGTCATAGTAATGTGACCATCACATATTTTCGATTTCGACGTAAAATAACCAATCACAGATGGCAGCATAATACAGTTGAGCACAGTGAAGGTGTGTGAGGGCTTCAGAAAACATTGCAATCGGTGGTTATATTGAGGAACGAAGCGATTTATCCGATATATAAGGGAGCAGATCATTAGCTTTAGGAACAAATGTGAAAGGATTTCCTATTCTGTTAAATTGGTGAACTGTTCGTTTCCCTTCATATCAAAAGTTTACCGTATTTGAAAATGGGACTGTCCAAAATCAGCGAGATGGCAAGTGTGTTTCACCACAGGCAATAAGTGACAGAGATGAACGATAGCTGTGGAAATATGTTTGGGTGAATAGATGTTATACCAATGAACACCTGACCGCCCAAATGAGCTAAAGATCTACCAACTGTGTCTCCCAAACTACTGTTCAACGGACATTGCTGCGTCTGGGCCTCCGAAACAGACACCTGAGTCAAGAACATCGGCTGACTGCTGTTCATCGTCAACAAAGACTGGAATTTACACGTGAGTACCCCAACTTGACATCCATTGAGTGGCAACAGGCAGCGTTTTCCGATGAATTACGTTTTATGTTCCATTGGACAGATGGGCGTTTGCGTATACGATGTGAAATTTCTGAGAGCAAACATCCTGCAACCATTACCGGAACGGTCAAGGCTGGAGGCGCATTAAGATCTGCAGAATGTTTTCCTGACATTCTCTGGGTTCATTCATCATTGTAGAAGGCCCGAGAGATCAATACAAGTCCCTTCGGATTATGTCCACTCCTATATGCGCATTGTCTTTCCTCAGGATGATAGCATCAAGCAGCAGCACAATGCGAGATGTTATATACCTGGCCATGTACGAACGTGATTCGATGAGCACCAGGATGAGTCTAGAGTTCTCTCCTACCCAGCAAACTCATGTGACTTAAACCCAATTGAGAATCTGTGGGACCATCTTGTTTGAGTTGTTCGCGATATGGTTCCTCAACCGCGTAATCTAGTGAAGCTGGCTACGACACAAGAGTCGGGATGGCTCAGCATCCTAGTGAATATCTTCAGAAACCTAACCAACTATCTTCCAGTATGTCTCGCAGCAGTCCGCTCTGCAAAAGGTGGCTATTCTAACTTTTGGAAAGTGGTTACATTAATGTGACTGAACTGTGTAATTTATAGCTTTAAAAATGACATTTTGATTGCAGTTGGTTAAATCATTTTAAAGAACAAAACCAATCGTTTAATTTTAAGATCTAAAGGTGATTTGGGGTTTGAAGTTTCATCCCTGTTATAATTGAAGTACGTTTCTATTTTTTGTTTAAATATTTAAAACCTAGTCCATTGAAACTGCATGAACTTCTGTCTGATTCAGTTTTAATGTATTATTCTGTACCCTGAGCTTGATAAGCATTCATCTTCCATTGTTTAAATGGGTGGAATTGAGTCCAAGATAGTAAGAAAAGATATTTAAATACAAATAAATGAATTCTGAATCGAGATATATGTTGAAATAGTAACTAGAAAGGGGTAGTAGCCACTTTCGCACTCCCAAACTACAGGTTCGAAGTTTCATCCACGCATTAGGCAAGGTCGATTGTCCATTGTCGATTGAGCCATTCGTCTATTCATTGGGTCGATAAAACTGAGTAACAAGCATTCTTGAGAATTAAATACTGGGGGTTTTGCATAAGGCTGACCACCTAACCTTGAAATAAGCATTCCAGAATCCTCGGTCAAGTTATGGACATGGTAGGCATTGGGCCTCAGATGGGATATGTGACACAAAGTTTAGTTTAGTAGTCAGAGGTTTATTAGCCTGGTTTTAAGTCTTCTTGGATATCAAGAGCCAAATGTTTGCAGTGGTTTGAAATTCGCATCATTTAATTATGAGTCCAAAATGGTTATAGCCTATGTGCTCTACAAGAAACTATAGAATCTCTAAGTGCCCTTTAACTTAATTTTTTCTAAGTGCCCTTTAACTTAATTTTTTTAATCAAAGTACCCTTTAACTTTTAATAGACAGTGGTCCGTATTCATGAGTAAAAAGAGAGAAAATTCAAAATTCTTCCAAGTACTCACCACAACAAGCGCGCATGAAAAAAACAGAAACGTAAGATCAAGCTCCTGCTGTTCAACAATGCCATGAATTCGAAATCTTTCACTTCGATAAATATGTGCTGTCCTATTTGGCTACAATGTTAATGTTTTTTTTAAGATGTTTGACTATATTTATCTCTTTTCTTGTAACTCTTTAATTTTCAAGCGGTTTGTTTTTTATTTTCTTGTGGTTAATGTCATGAGTTATATGAAAACCCATTTCACATTTATTACTTTACGGAAGGATTTAGTTGTCCGTGTTAGGAAAATAACACGAGATATGAGTCCGGCAGTAAGTAGCCAATTTTCATGTCTCGGCAAGGAGAAAACTCTCAAAAATTTACTAAAACAGGTGTGAATTGAAAAAGCCTAATGGAACTTCATTGTCAATTTCATTAATAGCGATAAGAATCGAACACGGGATTCTTCAATGTGAAATGTCTGATACTATCAAGTGGCCAAGGTAAGCTTCTTTTTCGTTTCTGTAGATAAGCTAAATTTAAGAAACAAAAAAGGTACCCGTTGTTTCATATCATAGGATTTTCTGCTAAGCATAATATGTATATATATATATATATATATATATATATATGTTTCCACGAACTATATTTTTCAATTATATCGATATTTTGATGTATTTAACAAATTCTAATTCAATCATTTTTTTCTATTCTTTAGGCTATCGAGCTTTTCAGTTATGTCGGTGGATTTCTTGGATGTTGGCTTGGCTACTCTATTTGGACTACGTTGCTGTCCAGCTTCAAATTTTCTAAGAATCTCATCACAAAGAGCAAGGAAATGATGGGAAAGACAGGAATATATGAATTGAAACATAAAGTTACAAACCTTTAATCTCTTAATTACTTAAGTTTCCTTTCTGTAATATACACTGTGGAAAGAAAATCACAAAACAGAAATAATATATTCAACTGTCTGTCATAGATTTTTTTGTATACTTTCTTTTGGCTTGTAAAAAAATTATGTCACAAAAAATACTTTATTTGGAGAATAATTTCGAAAAAAAAATTTCTTTTATACATATTTATGATTAATACTAATTTTAATTTGTATATAATTTTTAGTGGTATTATATATATATATATATATATATATATATATATATATATATAAATAAACTTTTATTTTTAGCTTTTCTTTTAATATTAGTTTCTGTGTGCTAAAAATAAATATAATATATATATATATACAATAAAAACAAAATCACTTTCTCTGTCTTTAAAATCGGCTTGAAACTTTTCATAAGGATTGGATTTAGGAAATACTAACAAATATATATATGTAATATACACTGTGGAAAGAAAATCACAGTGTATATTACATACACTAAATTGTAACACTTAAAAAATTGCAAGTTATATGTGTATAAATTTTTATAAATTAAAAGTTAACAAATTGGTATATTATAATTACTGCACATAAGAATTATACAGCATTATATGACCAATAATCATTATACTAACAACAGTAAGAACGATTAAATTTAATCGATTAGAAGTTGAAAATATTGAAAACATTGTAATATCTCGTAAATAGCTTAGGATAAAACTTTTTGCCAACATATTTTTAAAATGAAGTTATACTTTTACCTGCATGAGGTTGTTTTGTAAATACATTATCCTTTTCTTGTGTCCTGTTGTTGTCAATTATAACTGCTGAAAACAAGAAGTTTCCCAATTTTGAATCTTAATCAAGTGACGAAATTGATTCTTGTTCAAGCAACGATTATTTAAAATTTTTCAATCACACCAATGAAGAAATGTAAATATTGAAATTAAATGCAGAGTGTTCCTGAATATCAAAAAACAATAAACCAGAAAAAAAATGAAATTATTGATGTTTATAAACTTTATAAGTAATCATAACTGATTGTTATAATTCTACACAAAATAAAATGACTGGTGCATATCAAAAAAAATTTAATGTGAACGCAGTATACCAATAAATATTAAAAAAATGTAAAGAAATCTTTCATTGCCAATATTTCTTGATTTTTAAGTTGATAACTAGTTAATTAGTAACATTAAAAGCTTATTGATAAATGTATATAATCAGCGAATAAGTGACCTTTGGTTATTTCATTTTTAATCATTCATTCGTATTTTTTATATTCATAAATATATTTTCTATATTATTACTTATTATTATATTATTATTTTTATCATTTTTATTATATTATTGCTTATTAAGAAGCACTAAGAAGGATGTTCTAAAATTTTCTTACAAAAGTGTGTGAATTGAAAAAAAGCTTTGAATTTTATGTTTTTAATAGAAGTACACATTTTATAGTTATATTATTCTGAAAAACATAATATTTTTCTAGTTGGAAACATTTGAAATTAAAGTGCTGATAAAATGTAAATATCATGTGCTTCTTCGTACTATGTACATAAATTACATTTTTGATTGCGAGTTAATAATGTGTGTTTATAAGGGTGTCTTTAAAAGAGATTCATAATTTTCTACAGTAAAAAATAATGATTGTAAAATAAAAATATGTTAAAAGCATATTTCATTTTCAGTTACTTGTTTTCTTATTATAATTAAGAAATCATATTAGTAATAATAGTATATTTGCAAAATTATTTATATATTTATATTCAATAAATAAATTAACATTGTTAAACACACGTTGATAGGCAAAACTTCAAAATAACACACAACTTCAAAATAATGTTTCACATTTGATGATTAATGATTATTCAAATAACAATGAATACGTACTATATTGATTCATAAAATAAATAAATATTTTATTGCTTAATAATTTTCATAGATTATTTCCTTTTTCCGTTTGAATAATATTTCTTTGTTAATATCGTTTTTGCATTTTATTAGTTATGTACAATTTTTTTCCAGGCATAAATTTATCTCATCTTTTATATTGTTCATTTATAGCAAGATAAATTCAGAACAATTCTGGAGTACACAGATCACCTAAAATTACAAAGTAGATTTCTGCCTTTCAGTATGGGGAAAAGAAATTGCTAACAAAAGGAAAAATCAGCTATTAGACACATGATTTCCTTAATTTGGCGCTAAAACTAATTGGAACAATATATATTTGTAATTAACAGTCTCAGCCCTGTTAATTACAATATATACTTTCCATTAGAAAGATACTTCATATTACTATTCTTGTTTAAAGAAAAAAGGAGATATAAATATCCAAATAGTAGATATTATTTCCTGAACCTGATTTCGTGCATTTCTATTTCATATAATTTCAAATAAGAATGACTGGACATTTCAACGTAAGAGGCATCTTCCAAAAATAATTACAGATCATATATTTAATGTAAAATTTGTCTGCAAACTCAACTAACTTCAGTTCATGTCTTTAGCTCTTGAAAAACATGGCTTGGTACAAGATGCCTTTGACAGTCTTCAAGCTCCAAACGTGGAATCAAGACTTTAGACTTCTTTTAGAGTATTTTTACAATGAACAAAACTACAACTAATAAGAATACTAATAATTGGTGTTTCCTTGAGAGAGCTTATTTACAATCTCATATGGGTTCCAGATTTCTAAATTCAAAATAAAAGTAATTTCTAAATGTAATCCGTCAGAAGGAAAGAAAAAACATCGAATCAGCCATTTTATGTCATTCGGTGCTTAGATTATTCCTTGAATTTAATTTTAGGACTCATCCTAGTAAGCAAAAATAAATAAATCCATAAATCTCAATATCTAAAGATGTTTACATAGTTCTTGGATGTTGTTTATATTTTAAACTTTGTCTCCAAAGAGGCAATTTAATCCTGATGTTTCTAATATTTAAGAAATTAATTATTTTAGCTAAAAATGATGTATTCATTCAAATGATATTTTGAATAATGAAGCATTCTTCAAAATTTGAATAATGAAAAATGCTTCAAAATTTGAATAATGAAGAATGCTTCATTATTCAAAGAATGCTTTATTATTCAAAATATCTGTTAATTAAAATTTAATGGGATTATAAGGTATAATCCACTCCTATTTCAATTCCAAAAGCCTCATTTATTAATTTGTCACCAAGATACAATTGATTGTGACAAATATATGCAAATAAGTCCGCGTTACAAGACGCATTCACACTCACAAGTCTTCAGACACCTGTGAGAGAAATATTTCGTGACGCTGATGGTTTGAACAGGTGTTTCCATTCAAGGGGAAATTTGTTAAGGAGTACTTTTCGATTTTCTTAAAAACGAATAATTGTGAATCGACTATTCAAATTCATTTGTTCTAAACTGCTCGGGAGTTAACATGTCATTTCCCAGAAATAGTTTTTAAAATATGGTAAGTTTTGAAAAAGATTTCACACGATTATTTTTTTTATTTTCTTTTGTTAAAATTACTGCAAATTAAAATTAAGCTTAGTTACGAATGAGTTGATAGAAAAATGAAATTACGAATTAATGTCGAAATAGCTTAAGCAGAAAATTTCATTTCTCGTATTAAATCAGACGTTAGTTAAATTGAGCATTACTTAAACTTTACTTTAACCTTCATTTTGAAAATTTGTATGATTCCAATCATTAAGCTGATTTTTGAAACTATGGCAATTGAGAAAAAAGTTTTTCGATATTTTCCAAAATTAATGTTTAGAGTCTGAATATTGTAGTGAAGAGTAAGAGCTACCTAAGATTCCATTTTCAATGTTATCAATATCGAAATTATTTTTTTCAATACCTTTGACATAATTTAATTTGATTTTTTTAATATAAATTTATATATTTCTAAATATTATGTGCTAACTTTCGGGAAAAAGCTAATTAAGGAGCATTGTGATGAAAACTTTGTTCAACATTAATATATATTTTTTTAAATTATGATCTAATCAATAACCTAAGCAAAGAATTAATTTGGATTTTCCAATTTGAATTGAAAAATTCATCACTAATATGATATGGAGCTGATGCAGAGGAAAGGTGTGTCTTCTACGTAACTTGATTATGGTTCATTATGAGATGATTCAATGTATTTATAGTGACTTTACTCGAAAGGAATAAATATGTGAAAATGTAACGCAATGATTTTTTTCAAATTAGATTTCTATTTGATTACAAAATTAAGCCTGTCTTCCATTTTACTTTCTCTTTTTTGTTTAATAATTTTTAAAGGAACAAAATTTACTTTGAAAAAAATTGTTTTATTCTGGATGATAGAAATTAAGCAAAATATTAGTAATTATATTTATCTAAATTATGTAGATTGATAAAAGTTTACAAATGGGTACCTCTTGATTTTTTTAGCTATTTTTTTGATACCAAGATAAGCGTCATTATGTGAGTAACAAAATAACCACTGTCGCTACACAAAAGCTAAATTAACATAAAATTATATGTTAATCAGGTTTAACAGAAATTAAATTTTGTTACCAAACCAAGGAGTACCCGTTAATACACTGAATGCATGTAGCTTTATTTTTCTAAAAATTATTGGTTTTATTTTAAAAAGAAATTGTGAAAAATTAGTAATCATATTCATCTAAATTATGTTGTTTAAATTTAGAGTTAGTTAGCTCTCGTATGAGTTATAAACTGATCTTTAATCAGGATACAAAACAATAAAATTTTGAAACAATTATTCGTTGTATTTCTTAGTTTCCTTTTAATTTATTTTAAATGCAGTGAAGAAATTTTAATCAATAAAATAAAAGATTCCTATGATTTAAGAACAATTTATTCAGTCGGAAAAAATGTTATTTAAAAAATATTTAAAAAATGTTTCAATATTATTTAACTTATACTTTTGTGTGAATTCATATTTGGTAGCTCTCTAATATTGCTTATTTTAAAATCACCAGAGCATAACCGGAGAAAAACTCATATTACATTATATTTTGTATAATTTAATTTTATATTGTCGTTTATTTTTTAATTAATAAATAAATTTTTTGAATAAAAAAAAATCGTCTTGGTAGAGTAAAAGAAATCTGGACTCTGTAAATTTACTATTTGTGTGGTGAAGACAATATTTGTTTTGGCTTTCGTACGATCAATCAAATTTCATTTTCCTTTTGTTTATGAATATTAAATATATACTTAATTTATAATTTATATTCAATATTTTTAGTTGGTTGTTTATAGGTGTTTTCATAAAATAGACATTTCACAGGATTATATAAACTGTGAGCAAAATTTATTTGTAGTCACTAAATTAAATGTAGAATATTTTTTCTAAAGAACTAAATATGCACAAAATAATATTAAATAAAATTTTACAAGAAAAGAAATAATTAATAAATGTATAATGCAATAATCATTGGTCAGAGAATTCTCATGCCAAACTAGCACTTAAAGTTTTCATACATAATATTTTATCAAGTTGTCATAGATAATACCTTATTTAAAGATTGAAAAATAATTTAACATTTGTATTTTAAATCATCATCATGTAAATTTGGTATTTTTCGCTTACTAAAACTTATTAAATAAAAACTTTTAATTTTATTACAAAATTCTTTTTAATTCATCTGATGAAATAATGTGAATAATTTGTATACTTTTCAGTAAATTAAAATATTTTTTTAAAAAATCTACGATTTTTTGGTTGATATGTTAAAAAGCAATCCTTTTATACCTCTTCCTTTATGATGCCATAAATTTTCTTTCTCTGCCCATCTCTTAATAATATAATAACGTATCAATAAATTAATATTTTAAGAATATTGCATCATTCCATAAAAAAGTAGATAAAAAAATGTGATAAGTAAGTTTAAAAATGTATTTAAGTTCCTTAAAATAATTTGAAAATTCTTATGTTTTTACTTTTTTGATTTTCGCTTTTTTATAACATTTCTTTTCTAAGCCTGTTTTTAATTTTTCTTCGTATAACCCATAAATTATTTCACATGTCTTGAGCATTATCAATACACATTATTTTTAATTAAAGATTAAGAAATTAATATTTCACATCGGTAAACTTGTTTTAAATGTTTTCCTTGCTACAAAATGTAATACGCAGTATTTAGAGTTCGTTAACTCATAAAAATGTAATTGCAACAAAACATAATCACAAGGAATTACACACATAATTAGGGTAATTCAAATGTAAATAATATGGAATCTTCTCTTTAAACTAAGACTTCATTAATTTATTTAAAAGATAAATATAAATTTAAAACGCAATTTCATCAAATATTTTTAAATGCATTTGTTTTTGGTGACAAACCACTGATTTATTTTAATTAGTTTTTATTACTGATAGAAAAATTTGCTTCATTTTTCTGTATTTACGTATAAAATTATCTGATCCTTTTCTAGATTTAATTTAATTTTAGAGAGCATAATAACTGGAATTTTCTTATTATAATGTACATTTAAACTCTATTAGGTTCCTGATTTATTTTGAAATTTTTTCAGGCATGTTTCTGATATACATTGAGTGTAAAAAAGCAGCTGTGAAAAATCTATTTAACCTTATAATTATCTTCTTTGATAATTCATTCAACATATTTAAGGGATTAAGTTGAAATTATTACTTTAAATTTCGATATTTATTCTAATATGAGGAAACTTTAACATACAGAAATGCACAGAACAATGTAAACAAGGCACCAAATGGAATCCAATAATATTGCTTTATTATTTTAGAACAAACTCATAAAAGTATAAAAATAGGACCTTAGAAAATAAATGATTGGGGTTATAATTAAATTTTCAACTTCAGAAAATAATGGTATGCAAATATTATATTCAAGCATCTCTACATTCACAAGTGAGTAGAGTGAATGAAATAAGAGACTATATATATAAAAATATTATTCTTCTTCTAAATATGTATTTCAAAAGAAGCGATTACGATTAAATTAATGAATCAACAGTGTATTGCATAATTATAAGTCCATGTAAAATATCATTTGAACAGTAAATTGCATAAAATGAATAATTAAGAAATTTATTGGAATTGAAATAATTCATATTTTTTAAATGAATCATTGAAAACAAAAGTACTGAGTTAGTTTCACACAGCAAAATTGTTTTGAAATCTTGGTGCTGAAGAGTCGCATAAACTCAGCCTAATGTGGCATGAATTATGGCCAAGTTTGTGAAAACGCCCGGTTATCAGGAATGGGGATAAATATGTATTTTATGAAGGTTTAGAGCCTTTACTGTATGAAAATGAAAATTTTAATGAATACACAGCTTACAATAATTTACCTGATAAGACAAACCTCGGGAAAATATTTTATGATGGCATAAAGATACCTACATAATAAAAATTGACTAGCTGATTTTGCAAAAACTGGCTGCTTTAAAAAAATGCGTAATACCCTGTTGTCTTCTATTTGCTGAATCATCACGTGACGTTGAAAGAACAGAAAGTTCGTTACCGATGCCTCTTGTTCAAAATACTGAATGACTGTACCCTCTTTTCACATCTTTACTCCCTCACCACGTAATATTTTAGGAGCTTGTACTTGGTTGTTGTCAACATCTTCTTTATTTTTTACAAACTTTTTTTTAACTGTAAAAGCTGCCATACTTTCTGCATCGGATGTAATGTCTTAGTCGATATCATTTTAGAGACATTGTCCGACGTCTTGTTCGTCGGCTTCAGAAAATACAGGAATTCTTGTCAGAAATATACATTTTCTGCATGATCAGCAATTTCATTTCCATCGTCATCAAGGACTTTACTCCAGGAACGAACTAGTTTTAATGACTATAATTCGTTCCAGGTGCCAATCACCCACCCAATAAGTTAATTTTCTTTAAGCTTTGCATAAGATCTTAACCATCATCGTCTTTAGAAAGAAGGGAGTTTACCAACTTACTCCTATCTCTTTTGAGATTAATCTAAACTCCTTGGTCTATTGGCTGGTATAACGTTGTGACCTGGATGGTAAAAACAGCTATGTCACAACTTTTTATCTCTTCAATGTCTAGTCACAAAGATGCGTTTTCAAAAGGCAGAATCAAAATTAAAAATCAAGACTATGAACTGTTCTGCGTGTGGTTTTTCAACCTGTCACAGTATGGCCGAGTTATTCGAATTACCGAGTTATAGAGTGAAAGTGTTTTCGAAGCTCTACTTAAACATTTATTTTTTTTATTCAAAAACATTTTCATTTTCAAATTAATTTTATTTTTTCAATCACATTCGTAAGTAACATGTCAATTTGTATCACAAAATAGTACTAGCGATATCATTATACGAAAAATTAGGAACTAATTCAACTTGGTGAGGAAATTCACAATAACACATGGATGAGAGTTTTCTGAGCAAGAACCTCAATGTTTCTTTCTTAAAGACTTTGGAAAATTTAAACGTGAAACAAGTAAAATTTATATAAATTTTAAATCCTGAATATTTTAAGTAAAACACATTGTATGGAAAAAAGTAATGATTCTAAAAAATATTCCATTTTAATATTAGAATTAAAAGTAATGTAATATTCTGATTATTGAATAACGTGGAACTGCTTATCTACATAAGTTTTATTAAATGTTTTTGTTGCTCATCACAAGACATATGACTGATTTCCAGCAGAGACCTAAAAGTTAATGTATCCATTTTTCATAATCTTCTTCCAAAAGTGACTCAGCTTTCCTTCGTCTTGTTTTTTTTTAATCTATTATAAAAAAGTAATTTTCGGTGCTCGCACCATAAGTAGAGCAGCAGCTATATTGCAATCTTTACAGAAAATATAAAGTATTGTGGGAAAAATATATTGTCAGCTTAGGAGGATTTTCAAGTTTACAAAGAAAAGGAACTCGTCTTCTCATAAAATGATATTCTAGACCTTTAAAATTATTCAAATTGGTACCCTTTACAATTATATACCCTTGAGTGTTATGCTATTTTTTTCTGAAATTGAAAAGGGAACCAAAACTGTAAAAAGTAACATAAAAAACTCTGAAATGGAAAAAGGAAGTCATAAACTTAATTACTATTTCGAAAAACATTGCTTTTCTGATGAAAAAATATACAGTTTTGTTTACTCAAATTTTAAAATTTGTCTCTATTATTCGTTGTTTTGTAGATAACAACTAGAGTATCTGATTCTAGTTATTTTCTACAAATTATAGGAATGCCAAAGGGGAAATTTCAACAGGATAATGCTCTTTGTTATGTGTTTAAATCAAATAAAACTTCATTTTAGTTAGAAAGAATTTTAGTTTGTGGTCAACAGTAATGTTTACTCATAAGACTAGGGCACTGGATTGATAATCACTACAGCCCCCTAAGGTGGAGGTGGGATTCAAACCAAAGAACAATTGAACCGAAAGCTGGGTCGCTAATCATTTCCCTTCTCAGTTTGTTAAAGAAAGAATAGAGGTAGGTGTTACCCAGACGAGGTTTTCGCAGGAAACGTGTGGACTCTTAAATGCGTGGAAATAATCTTTAATATGATGCTGAATATGAACTGGAAGTATCTATTATGAATAAATGTGATAAAATTCATAAATCGTGTCTCGAAAAATTGATTAATTTAAAGAAAAATTACATATTTAAAGCTATTGAAAAAAAAGGGAAGTTTACCTTTTTTATTCTGCAAAGAAAAGTTTATCAATGGTATTATAATTTCGTAAGAGATTATATTGAAAGGTAAATTTTGAATGTGTCGATAAAATATTTAGCATATTCCCTTATCAATTCAAAATATCTCTGATATACATTTTATATTTTATTTATTCACACCAACTTAATTAAATTATATTTTATTTATAATTAAAATTACATAAAGCACAAAGATCTTATAAATTTGTAACGGTTTGTGTCATTTACCATTAAACTCACCTTATTAGTTTAACAAAAAATATATCTAATATTATTTATCATTAATTACTATATTAATTTAAATATTTTAATCAATGATTTTGATAAAGTATACTGACAATGATGTCACAAAAATATAAGTACCTCATAAGTATCTCAAATTGGAATAATAAATTTTAGCTATATTTTACAATAAATAATAAGAAATAACTACTTTGGGAGCTATTTGCAAGCTTCTCGTTTTGCCAGAACTCTTTAAAAAATTTATTAGTACATCAATTTAAAATTTTTTTTCTCATTCATATCTTTTGTGTCATGGTTAAGTTTGAGTACTGAAATTGCTTATATTTTCTTAATTTATTAATTGTTAAAACGTAAAGCTTTTGTAAAATGTGCATTTAAGACTTGTTTTAACAATTAATGTTGAAAGTTCATTAATTGTTAAAAACAAGTCTTAAAATCATTGATTTAATATATTAATAAATATAATTCATTAGTATCTGTTGAATAAAAGTATTGTATGAAGAACTGTTGGTGTAATTGTATGTGTCAAATTTCTATCGTGTCACGATTATGGTTATTTCATTGGTTATTACAGAGAATATTAACACGATGACAGTGTCACTTGTGTGTTTAGTATCAAATAGAAGATGTTTATGTAAGTATACTCAGTACAGACTACACAGAAAACAGCCAAGGAACAATTACGGTATTTTATTGCTGAAACTCTAACATTATATAGCTTAGTGATGATGACTGTTTCTTATGTTAGTAATGCCTTATGTTACTTTTTATGTCAGCATAGAAATGATAGAATAATGTTCAACATACCGTGAATGTGATATCTGCGACTGATTTACTACTCACCTTTAGCACATAAATGTATTAATGACACGATATCAAGTTGATTCGCTAACCGTAGGATCACGATTAAGGAATTAAATATGTCATAAACTCAAAATAGTATTACGCCACACTTTTTGATGACCAACTTTTACGTTGCATAACACAGAATTCAAATTTGTATTTTTAGGAAATCGTTTTTATTTATATTTCCCAAGAATCACACCTGTTCTTGTTGTCAGAAATTTTGTTTTTGTTCAGTGGCTTCAGTTAACAGAAATACGTAGACGAAAATTTAAAGCAATAAATAATATAAAGTAATAGAGATGAGAATTTTGTACTCCATCAAACTGAAGACTGACATGTTATTTGGGAATTAATGACGTTATTTAAGATCTTATTATTATTCGTTATTGTTATCCGATGGAAAAGTTATTAGTTCAGTCCTAGCCAAACTGAACAATATGACATGAATGCTGTCTTTCTGTTTTATATCACTATGTTATATAGAGTGAATGAATATTCTCCCAAATGGTAAAACAAAAATCTTCCGACCCAATTGACTAACTTCAGAATGGAGTTAGACAACCTACAGTAAACGATTTTAGTGCAAATGTTCTCGATTGCTTATTCAATTTTGTACAATTATTTTCAACTGCGATTAATTTTATATGCAATTATTTTCAACAAGGTTACCAAAATTAAATAATTCCAGTTTAAAAATTAAAATATTTTTAAACATAATAAGCCACCAGCAGTAAGCAAATTTATTGTTGCTAATAGGCTGAATCAGTTATGAGAAAATTTAGTGACTATATAGAATAATTAATGAAGGAATGGGAACTTCTTTTGCAGGAAACAAAGTAGTTATATATCACCACTAGAAGGCGCTGTATCATTATGACAATGTATAAAGTGTTAATACTTAAAAGCTCTAGTACATTTCATCCCACATTTTTTCAAATCTCCCATCATCAGCTGCAATGTATGTTTTAAACTTCATTTGAATATCCCATTGTACATAGAGCGTGTTATTTTGGTATAACAGTTTCTAATGCATCCATTAAAATACTATAATATTTGCAGACGAATCCCATTCAGCTGCTGTTTTGGGTATTCCCATAGAAAAGTATTCAGTGGAGTTATATCAGGCAAACGTGGAGGCCAATTTTTGATATTGCCATACCCAATTACATGGATCCTTATTCCGTTGATAAAATATTTCTTCACTGGAAATGTCTTATGAGTTCTTAAGAACAAACAAGAAGTTTTAAATTGCTGAGGAGTAATCTTGAACTCCTTACCATTTGAGTAATAGGATGCGTAAAGATTAAGCAACAGTAGCTTCATCAAAAAATTGGGTATTTTATTCTGTAGCAAATACAAATATCGTGCAACTGTTAACATGCCATTATAAAATATTGGCTCTATCATCTTGGTATTGTAAATTGCATACCAAACATTAAGATAAACTAAATGTAGAACGCTGGTTAAACATCTGAGATTTTCAAGCTTTCAATAATGGGCTCTTTACTGATTATGCATTCCCTTCCATGAAAAAAACTTGTTGAGGTGTTAGGTGGTATGAATGAGTTCCTATTTAGAGATCCACTTAAGTGAATCAAACATTTTTATATATATATTTTTATTCTTAAATTCAATAAGCTCCTCCCCTAAAATCAACTAACATTTTATGCTAAACTGAATCGAACTGTTGTTCACCATCACATTCAGTTGACGATCATCATATCCAAGAACTTCACACAACTGCGAACCGGCAACCACTTTACTTCCTAATTAGAGATGGGTGATCCCTTTGCTGACTAGTTCTAAAGAAGTCGGTCTTTTTAGAGAGCGAATGAAGGATGACTCAGGAAAGAAGAGGGAAGTTCACAGAGTGGAAGCATCTTACAAGATCTGCTCTCGTGAAATCGTTCACTCTTCTGTTCTCACTGTCAACTAGCAACTACTGTCCCAACTTTCGAGAATTCGCATTCTGGCTTGATTATCCTGTTACTTACGTTAACTTCGTTCTTCCCTTTCTGTTCGAATTTTAATTGTATTGTTTTTTAATTCTTAACAGTTCTATCTAAGTCATCAACTTACCTTCCCCCTCTATTCTTTATTCTTTTAGGTTTGCTCTTTTGTGTGATTCCACTCTTTTATCAAAAGTCTGAATAACTGTTGAACTTGTTATATTTTTTCCAAATAGGAAATTCCGGGTTTTTTTAGGAACAATTATCTTTAGAAATTGGTGAGTAATGATAAGGTTGTTCCCAATTTTGGTAAAAAACATGTTAGGCAAAATATTGAAATTAGGATTGAGTCTGTAACTAAAAAAAAAATCATATGATCAATAAATTTACAACAATTATAACAGAAAATATAGCAAACAGAAATTAATGTGATCCTTTTAAAATTTACAATACTTACCTTGTTTTGTCCACACTTTAAATTGGATTGTTCAAAAAACCATAAAACATTCATTTCAAAAAACAATCAAAAAACAAACTGTTATGTATCTAAAAAAAGTTCTAATGATTCAAACATGTTGAATAAAATCAAGAAAATTTAAAAAAAGATAAAGTTAAACAAGATGTTTCCACACGTTTGAATTCAATGCCCGAACTGTTCAAAATACTAATAAATATCCAGTAATGCTTTCTCTTGCAATATTAGGTGTTAAAAATTTTAATTTCAAAAATTCTGATTGGGAAGTTATGCAACATTCAATTGATATTTTAAAATTTTTTTAAGAGTAACTTCAGAAGTTTCTTCAGAGAAATACGTTTCTCTTTCTAAAATTGTAATTCTGATTAAATTAATTGTGAAAAAGGTGAAAAAATAAATTATCAAAAATTATAACAAATTAAAGCCAAATAAAAAATTAGAGAGAGAATTGTTGAAATGTTTGCCAGAGTGGTTTGGATGGTTTTTCAATAATGAACTTAATCACTCAGGCATCTTTACTAAACCACGAATTCAGAAAACAATTTTCAAGATAATAGGGGTTTAAGGAATGTTATAATGGTATGTTTAGCATAAAATAACAGCATTAAATTTGCAATAAAATGTAAGTTTTCACTGATCCCTATATATATGCTTGCATCTTTTGATATTACAGTTTTAGAGGAATTTGATGAAGCTATTCTCAAACTACAAGGAATAATTGATTCCCAATCGTTACAATTATTAAATTAAATAAATATGCAAAAGAATCTTATTCGAAAAAACAGAAGTCTCTTAATATTGTGGAAATAATAAAAAGCATTTATTTTATTCCGTATCAATTGGTTTCAAAATGTTCATCCCTGCCACATCAGTGCGTGAGCTTTTTTCAAAAGCAGGATAAATATTCAGTAGGAAAGTAAACCATACATTATTTTTAAATCAAAACTTACAATAATATATGGCTATAAAATAACAAAAATTATTAATAAGAAAATTTTCTTATTTTTCTAAGTAATTTTGAGTACATTTTAGGCGAAATTTTGATATTAAATGCATATTGTATATAATTTTTAATCACTATTGATAATTTTTTTATCATAATCGTAATGGATAATAAAATTTAATCCTAATATTTATTATTTATTATAATTATAATAAGTAATTTTGTGTACACTTTATGTAAAGCTTTGGTATAAAATGTACTTTTTATAAATAATATTTAAATATAACTGCAACTGTCATAATTAATGACATATTGATAGCCTAATGTTATGTCATATTAATAGCATTTATCTATATTAATATTATTTTTTCATATAACTAATAAAGATTTATTTATTTCAGATGTACTTTATTTGTATTTATGTATTTACTTTTTATTTAATATTTGTTAAAAATAAAATACAGGTCTCAATATTTTTAATTTTTTACTCAGGAGTGAACTAGCTAATTATGAAAAAGAACTGGTTCCATTCAGTGCATGAGTAGTTTCAATTCGATTTTCAAAATGGACGCTTTTGGCCATTTCTATTCTTAATTCACTTAAAACTTTTTAAACTTGTCTGTTAGGGAGGCTACAATGTGTCTGTTCTCTCTAGAATCGCATTTCAGATATCCAAGGAAGCATGCTAATAAATTATCCTGTTGAACCTGCTGTCCTACTTTAACTGGTTTGTAATATTGAGCTTGATTATTCACGCAGATTGTCTCCCTTAAGCATTTTAAAAACTAAGGATGGTTTGACAAGAAGGATGCTGGTCTGTAAGGAAACGTTGTGGTACAACCTTATGTGTTCCATTCAAATTCAAAGTAGAATAAAATCAACTCCCAATATTCAGCTACGGAAAATCCTTCCCTGACCATGAGCATCATTGTAGTATAACCCCAAGAAGATGTTACTTATATAGTTATCTCAGGTTAACCGGTGTACAGTTCTTACTTGTTTGCACATAGCAAGAAATTCAAACACAAAGGTAACACTATTTTACACTATCTACTTCTTGTCTACTCTTTTTATAAAAGGAATCAGTGCTAGAATAAATCTTTCTGGGTTTGAACAGCAATCTTTCATTTGGAATCAGATGCGATATCATTGTTCCAAATCATGTTTAGGTTGAAAAATAATCCTTCCTACCTCCCTTCAAGTTCCACGAAGTCACAATAAATTGAATCTAGAAAGCACAAATCCGCTTTTTAATGCTTTTATTCTTTACATTAATGTCCACTTTGATGCTTTGTTAGCCACTTTTTACCTGATCTCGCTTTCCGTTTTTGTAATAAAAATGCTGAGTCCTCCATTTTTCCCCAGAAGACAGTGTAAGTGATTTTATGCATGCGTGCTCAAACGCATATCTTTCTTTATAAGCATTTCTTATAAAAATATGCATATTCTTGTGTATTTTTATATATTTTATTTATATATATGTTATATATTTCGTTATGAATTTATATATTTACTTCCTTTTCCAGCAAAATGAGAGAGGAAGAATTCTCGATGTTCTCAAAACGTTTTTCAACTATCACCAGAAAAGCATAAACATAAGCAAAGAATGTAAAGTATTAGACATAACAGTACCAGAAGAGTCAAAAGATGAAAAAAAGAAAGGATGGAGGTCTTACACAGGTGTATTGTGCATCTTCCTGAGTTGTGTCTTTCTGTTGTTAATATCTGTAACCGTGAAGAAAATATCATATATCAGTCCTTCTCAGTTTTCATTAATACGGAATCTGGGCGTACTCATTGGCTCCTTACCATTAGTTTGTTCCTTTCCTCAGGAAAAGTTTGGACCTCGGAAAGACTGGTTGCGCCTGGCTCTTCTAGGATTTTCTGGGGCAACTGCCATGTACTTATCTCTGTTAACCTATAAACTTCTTCCAATGGCTCTGGCTGCTATATTACTGTCTACGACTCCAATAGTTGTGACAATAGTTGCGTACTTCATGATGAAGGAGCCGTTTGGTATGGTCCAAACACTTTCTTTATTACTCACACTAATTGGAGTGACATTATCTGTGCATGTCATTGACATGTTCGATGACGTGAAATTATCAGAGTTCAACACGGAATTTTTTCTCGGATTGGCCAGTGCTTTTGGAACGGTTGCCTTCTTAACCTTTAACTTCTTAACCTTGAAAAAAATGTCTGGCATTCATTTTTCGGTTAACCTCATGTACTTAGGTATCTTTGGCTCCCTTGAAAACACAATCCTGACTTTTGCTTTTTCATCATTCTCTTTACCTCAAAATTGGATAGACACTACACTTACGGTGCTGGTGGCTATTTTTGGATTTGCAGGACATTGCTTCTTTATGTTAGCTGTAAAGTTGGAAGCTACAGTTGGGGTCATAGCTACCTGTAAATCGTCAATAGATTTTATCATTTCAATGCTGTTCGATTATGTATTTTTTGAAGTTATTCCAGATTTCTATAATATTGGAGGTGGGCTTCTTGTAATTCTTGCTGTTGGACTTCTTGGACTATGGAAATGGCTGATGAATCGACCAAAAGATTCCCCACTGAGAGAAAGATTTCAATGGATTCTGCCGAAAAGTGAAACTATATGCACATAAATATTCATTTTTTATTTAATGAAATGGTGAACTTGACTTTGTTAATTATCTTTATAGGGAATATCAAAGTCATTGATTTTCAGCACCTATAAACATGGAAATCTAAATTAATTATTTTTTATTTATTTTAAAACCTATTTCCTTTTATTAATATTTTTAGTAAATCATTCCTTTAATGCACAGCACCAGAAAATTTAAAAAACTAAAATAAAGATATCCGTCATCATTGAAGCCGCGTAGATGTGTAGTTGACTTTAATATGTCTTTCTCTAATAGAAATAACTTGTATATTTCTTGAGCTTCAAGCACTATTGCATGGATTTCGAAAAGCATCCATCCTAATTCTTGTCTTTTATTAAAAAATCTAAAGAATTGTTTTCTTGTATGCATAAATCGTACCATTTAAAAATGTTTCCAACGAGAACGAGCTCATGTCTTAAATTACTTTTAACGTTCTAACTCAAGAAATGAATTAAGAATATTAACTGATAATTAACTACATAACTAAGAATAGATTGATAAAATTTAGAAAAATTGCTCTATTTTCTTTAATTTTTTGATACTTAGTTTTTATTTTTGTACAAGAAGAATAATTTGAGATGTCAGCTCGTATAAGAGTTGTAATAAAGGAATGGTCCTCATTAAATTCTTGTCTTAATATTTTTTTTCAATATGTTTGCTTATTCTGTTGTTCTAAAAAATTTTAATTTAAGCTTTTAGAAGTGATACCTATTTAACTGATATAAATGAAATCACGATAAAAGTATCACAGGGTTAAAATAAATTTTCTGTTTCACTGGAAATGTGAGTTTGATGGTACAATTTTGTTATATTCGAATTAAAGAAACTAAAATAAGTGCTTTGTTTGGTTTGATATTTAATGGTCCCATTTCTACTCTAATGGGAAAATGCTTGGTACACTAGATTCCTGTCATTAGGCCATAGCAGGACACATGCGAATGTAGTAATTTATAGTTAAAAGGTGAAGTTCCTTAGTACAATAAATATTTCCATTGTAAGCGGGAGCCTCATCCATAAAACCATAAAATATTGACACCAAACCACAAAATATTGATTTAAAGACTAGGACTCTTCTTATTCATTCATTTTTTAATTTAATGAATTCTTTATTCATTAGTTTAACAAAAAAAGTTTTAATAAGGGATATGCCCACTCCTAACTTGAATACGTTAGCGGCAGATATGACTTCCCATGATGTCAATTAAGTTGTCGATTACGAAAATGGGAAGGGAAGATCAAATACATGAAGTAAGTTGTTTTACATCTCAACCATTATTTCACCACCATGATGACAGTGTTTTTCTCAGTGTTGAATTGATGACATCTGGTGCTTTGTTCCCTCCAGATGAGCGTACATTCAGAATCACGCTCTCCTGTGAATCTGGACTCATCTATAAAAAGTACAAAAGACTGTCTGGTCCAGGAGGAAACATGTTCTCTTTCCAAAGATAAGCAGGTCTTTCTCTGTCACATTCCATATTTACGCACACAACTGGTCATCTTGTGTAGTGCGCCTGCATAATGAAGAGCCTTCCAACCGTACTAATGAATATGGTTCTCCCTATTGCTACAGAGTGGTCTACAATAAGTCGTGGCCCAGAAAGGCTTCTTCTCCTTCGGACAAAAAAAGCACTGAAATAATTTTCTGCAGGTATTGTAGCTCGTGGTTGGCCTGGGAACATGTCGCCCGGACACAGAAACTTCTGTTTGATATCGATTCCAGTGACGCTGGACCACACTGCGACACACATTAAGTCGCTTAGTAGCATCAGCCTGTGACATTCACATTTCCATCCATCAGACTGCTCGCCATCTCAATGATTCAGGCTAATGGCTTCTCTAAAACAATGTCGGACCCCACTGATTGCAATCAACGAATCTACTAACAAAAGTTGAAAATCAACAAAAGTTACACGCGTAATCGAAAGCTTGATATTTGTATATTTCTTTCTCACTCATAAACATCTGTTATTTTCTATAAAAAAAGTGGTAGCTATAGTTTTTGTGTAAATTTACATAAATAAATTCCTTTATAAACCATAAATTTTATTGTTAGTGTCATTTTTTATGGTGAGCTTCGAAAAACATAATGCTTCTTTATTTTGGAGAGGCCAGTGTACTTTTGAAACTCGCATTCACAACTGCGTTTCTAATAAACAACATTAAAATCTAACAAAAATGTTCAAACTATTTTGAGTTTCTTTATTGGTAGATAGATAACTTCTCTTGCTATCTCTATTGTTAAAATTTATATTAACTTCCTCAAAAGTACTTAAGTAAATAAGAAAACTCAAAAAATGTTTGCAAATGTGATTTTTTATGAGTTTTTATGTTTTATTCTGCAAACATTACTTCTATTCGTGTAGATAAAAGTTTTTTGTAAATATTATAAAGAATTAATGTATATAATTGTATGTAAACTGTGCATATGTATAATAAATTAAATATTTGAAAGAAAGTTATTTTGCCTCTTTATATCACAAAAATAAGAAAAGACTAGAGGATTCTAGAATTTACCATAATGATAATTTAATATGTTTATTTTTATTATGTCATAATAATAAAAAAAGAAATAGAATTAATGTTTTCAGTGAAATTTTTTTGATAGTGGCATTTTTTGTTGGTAGTTTATGTGGTATGGGTAAAGCACTTTCTTAAAATGAATTTGCATTTTCACAATAAAACACTCTTCGAGAAAGTATTGTTCCTTATATTTTAAATAGTTCAATTATTTTTGTACTTCGCAATTCGCTCTTTTATTTGTGAAACAACAGGAAGCATCTAAAATAGTCTTGAAGTTTAGTCAAGAAATGAAATCAAAATAAATGAATTCTGTGTTCATTCATTTTGATTTCATTTTTGGGAAATGAATATTTTTAAACTCTAAAGCTTTTTTTTAAAGATATCTTTGTGAAATACTGTAAAGCAACATGATCAAAACATAGATTTAGAAAGGTAAAAATCATTACATTAATATTTCTTTATTTCTTAAATATTTTTCTAAAATTCTCCAAGTTTCAGATTTATTAGAAACTAGCTTAATTTTTTTGTACTTAGTTAATCGTTAAATCAATAGTACTATTTTATTATAAACCAATACTAATTATATGTATTCATTATTTAAATGCTAATAAATAAATAAATTTTTATAACAATTATCAGAAATTTATAAAAATTTATTTAGAACTGTTTTGAGCAATAGAAGTTAAAATTTCAACAGAGTTTATCTCTATTTTCTGTCAGAGTAATTGTTTATTATTTTTTGCGCACGCATTTGAAACTTGAAAATATTTGCATATTTTTAATCTGAATATTCTTATTTATAATTAACATCACATGGAAATACAACCTACAAATAATAAAAAAACTTCCAGGAAGGGTTATAAGGTTGATATTAAAAATTTTTTTATATAACAGTTTTAACAATTATGGCATGTATTACAATATGTCCAGTTACTACGTCGGATACAATGTGATGTCTAATAATATAGTTTTGTATTTAATGAAAGAATTCTCGAATATTTCATTATTTAGCTTGAATTATATAAAAAAAAAATATTTTCAATTACAAAAATAACTATTAAGTTTTATAAGAAAAATCATATTGTTGTGAAATTAAGACTGAAAAATTTAGTCAGCCAACTGTAATTATCAAATACAACTAATTTTCTCATAATATTTTAATATATTCAAGTGACAAAGCCAACACCTGACTCAGCACTGTCTTTTCCGAAACTCATGTAACATCACAGCATAGTGAGTTTTGTCTAGATTAAACACTGAACTTTGGCACCACGTAGTGGATAGCTTAATGGTTGAAGGACTTGTAAGGCAGTATTCGCATGTCACTAGGTAGGAAACCCGAAAAGATTTCAAGGATCCAGCTCGATACTTACAGGAGACTGAAGTGCAACATCCATTTGAGTATTCAAGAGTATCTGAGATCGAAGCAAGAGCTCCTACTTTTAAGTCGTTAGAGCTCTGTCTTACCAATAGACTCTTGGAGCCCTAGGCATTGATATTGTCATTTTCCAGATGGCAACAGATGACAAATGCCCAATTAAAACATAAGTAAAAAAATTGTTATTTGGAAATATGCACGCAATATAATTGAAAATTTACAAAATTGTATATAATTGGATAAAATAACAAAATTGTAAGAGGGGGAAAAAAACCCCACTGGCAAAAAAAGAACAACTAGGCAATAGTTACTAAAGTGCATGAAATGTATGGGTTTAAATGTTTTAGTGTTTTCTTTAATTATTGCATATCATTGTGACCTATACAGCAAGAGGATAAAAATATTAGCAGTCATAGTAAAAAATAAATTTTTAATCTATATAAATTTAATTGAAGAAAAATAAAGAAAATTAGCCAATGTTTCTGATGACTTTTGCAATAAAAATGCAGAACTCTTAATGACGATAGTAAAAGAAATATAATTTTAATAATAATAGCCTATACAAGTTGAATTTAAAAGAAAAGAAATTTAGCTACTAATTATCTTATCACTAATTTAGTAGGGAAACAAAATTCATGGAAGGAGTAGTAAAAGATAGATATTTTTTTTAAAAAATCTTTAAGAAATTTAATTAAATTTGAAAAATAAAGAAATTTAGACCAGATTTTATGTATGCAAATATATATAAGCATAATTTATGTTTCAATGTCTGTTTAATATTGATAACACAGACAATGATTTTATAAAACAATGGTGAAAGTGGAAAGATGGAAGTCTTCAAGCACTCAAAAAGTTGTTTGAAATTTCCCTTTTTAAAGAAAATCGCTCTGTGGTACATCGCAATTAAAATAATTGCTACATTTGTTTAAACGATAATAGCAAAGTTGTTTGTAGGATAGCTGTAAGGCACACACAACCAGAAGGTTCTCGTTGGTTAACAACATCATTAATGTTCTCCAAATACATTAAGCAGTTTCAGATATTTGGAACAGTAATAAAAAAACACTTAAAATTGTCCTAAAATCAAAACATTTCCGCAGGATTGCTTTAAATATTTAGTGGCAAAGATATATACAGTCAAACAATCGTCTAAGATTTCGATGTTACGTTTAGAACAATGATATGAATTCAAACGTTGCCAGAAGATTAGCTGAGAAAGACCCTTGCACCTGGACACCAGCTAGATGGAATTATATTATGCATTGCATAATAACTTCTCCCTGATCAAATAGTGATTGCGAAACTTTATTAGGTTGCTATTTTCAAATTCAGATGGATTTTTTTTCTGAAGAACTGTGATATTCTAGTTTATTTTCATGGAGATAACGTCCAATCAAACAGCACTAATTAAGAGAATGATATTCTGGAAGAAGATATTGAAGATATGGATTAGTCATATCTCCAGATTTAAATGAACTTGTGGGATACATAGGAATTATTACTATAATTTCAATTGCTTTTGCATGATACATAGTTAAATATATATAGACATATATAAATACACAAATGTTAATCTCATCACAGATAAAATTGTTCATAATTTAATTTGAATTAAAAGATATATTGTTATCTCAATTCTCAAAGAATAGTTTATTGCTATATGTAGAAGAACTTCAGCATCAAAATCTCGACTTTTGTTATTTCTGTTGGCCACAAATTCTACTGTAAAAGTTAATTTTTTTCCTACAAATTAAATGACTATAACTTTCCTCAACCTCGCATTTGTCAGTATGAGTGCTTGAGAGTTTTCTAGGTCTTCCTTGCTCTACAATATGGTCCATTATCCATGAAAAGCCTAGAAGATAATTCGCGTTAACTGTTCAAATGCTTCATATGGCTTGCGACCTTTAAAATATCGCCTCCTTGTCAAATTTTGGTATAAGTTTTTTTATGGCAAAACTATGTTTCTCTAAATGGTAGGTTCCAAATTCGATTGCCACTCAAGGAGATGATGGCACAATGAATTTTCTAATCTTTGTTTCTGATTGCAGAATTCTTTTTACTGTAGGATTTGATCACTTTCAAATTATTTTTATGACACCTTTATACGCAAATCTTGTAAAGCATTTCCACGATGTAGACTTTAAAATCTTTACAACAGCTTCAAAATATAAAGCTATATACTAAATGGCGTCATAATCTTGAGGTAATTTGGACATTTCAAGCAGGGAGAGAGAGAGAGAGAGAGAGAGAAAACAACATTAAACAGCTACTTAATGAAGTAATAACTTAGGTACATAATTTTTTAAGCACTTTTAGGTATTTTACTTCAAGAAATTTAAAATAAAATATCCATCGGCGGGCTCAATTGATTGATATAATGAGTTAATTTTGTATCAATCGCCAATGAGTCATATGATCACCAAAAAAATCCTTTTGAATTTACGCCAAGTAAAGCAATTACAGAAAATAAAAATAAATATTATAAACTTTAATTCATAATTAAATCGTGTAGGAAAACATTTGAAATAAATAAATATGAAGTTTAGAATTCATTTTAAACCTTTGTATGAATGATTTGATAAATGAATGAAATTAAGTATACTCAATTTGCCATGATATCATTGATATAAATATGATTCACTCGAATCGAAAGAGGTTTTACGAATATAATTTATAACAGCAATATTAAGAATTTTACTACAATTTTAGAAAACGTGAAACATCAAATAGAAGAACGTGAACAAAAACAATAAAAATACTGAGGAAGCTTAATTTATTCCACGTTATATATTCTACATAACCTTCTAAATAAAGTGAAAGTATTTATTGCTTCAGCCGGGCTTATGGCGAAAGAAGGCCATTAGGATATGCAGGTGTTGCTACACGCATTCAGCAGAGTGAATAGTACAAACTCATCCTTCCTTGACCTTTATCGTGTCTAATAACACCAAAAAATAAGATCTAGATTGCTGTTTACATATTTATTAGGCATGTTATAGTGACGCTCTTTCTAAAGAATTTAAACATAAGCTAAAGTAATAGTTTCTTTTCCTTTAATTATTTTTTGATTATTTAGAAAATAAAAATTAAAGCTATTGAAATCGGGAAGAAAAATAACAACAATCCATTTTAATTTTTCAACAACTGGTAAATAATAAAGTTGACACCTTACAAAAGACATTTAATTCTTTAAAAACAATGGAAACACTTCAGCCTGCGTACCTTGAAGTACTTATATCCGTTCTATGTAAAAGGAATGAGTAAAATATGTGACCACAATTTGTCAATTGGGGAATATGTTTAATTTTAGTGAAATTATTTTCCAAGATGAGTCTAAGTTTGGTTAGGAAACTGATGACAAACGTCTAAGAAGCACGAGACACATACAGTTGTCTAAAAAAATTACCAAGCACCACGAATTCAAATAAAAGCATCCTGATAACGAACATCTACAGATGTATAAGATTCAACATAAACACAAAATTGATAACCACTATCATAAACTTGGAACTGTTCTAAAGATGGAAGGTTAGGATTCGATAGTGAGGGCTATGAACAACTTACCTTTCTTCTTATTTCATAATTAACCAAGTTTAAGTTCTATTAGATTCCTAATTATGTAAAAATTACAGACAATGAATTAGCTGGAAAACTTTTCCGAGATCAACCGATAAACATTATTTTGCCTAAGTAACTTGTAAAGCAATAATTCTTAACGGTGTTATTATATGTTAGAAAGTCAATGCAATTCTGAAAAATGAAGGAAAACATGATATATTATCAAACGTTTTAACAATTACATTACTTAGAAATAATTACCTAAGTTATATATTTATTAACTACTAATAGATATTTTCCAAATTGCTTCGATAAAAATCAATAGATCAAAATCTAATGTTTGTAATCAAACGAGCATTTCAAATCACACTATATTTTTTTTTGTCCACATACAAATACTACTTATAAATATCTTGTAAGAGAAATCTTACACACTTACAAATACCATCTGAAGAAGTCTTAAAATGTAAGTGTAAAGGGTGTTACAATTCCTTGTTTAAAATCTCTTTAAAAAATAATCAAGTTTATTTTTCAACAACGTTTACTATCTCTGCTGAAAAACAAGTATAATATTCCACAATAATAAACGAATTAAAGCGATTTAAAACGATTCACGATTCTAATGAGAATTGTGAATGAATGTATTGCTACAGTAAAACTATAAGAAAAAGCATATATATTTTTTTAAATTTTCCCAAATTTGCAATACTAGGAATCATTTTTTTCCCTAGGATTTTAGCGAGAAAAAATATTAGAATATCGCGGCAAATCAAGTTATTTGCAACTAGATACTCATTACTTAGCTAAAGAATTTTCACCGTAAAGTTTTATTTTATGACAACTCATAACCCGATTTCTTAGAAAAGTGATACGAAATACAACTTGGGTAATTTTTACAGTGTTTGTTCTTAGAATGTTAGCATTAATTGTTATTGATAACTGTCAAAGAGATCTCCCTAATTAAAATACTTAATAATCAGATTAATAAACTTATGAATTTTCATCTGTACTGGTGGAAGACAGAATAACGTCTAATAATTGTAATTGCAATGCAATCTCTCTAGGTTTCCATATTCTGTGATTTGACAACTTAGATTTTTTAAATGATGACAAATTACGTCTTTCAAGTTAAATAGAATTCTGTTGAACTTTTATAAAAAATAGGAGCATTGTAAAAATAGTAAAATAGTAGTTTTATTCGACATATAAATGGATGTTAAAAGGATACAATAAAATTTAAATTAGTAAAATTTTTAACAAGAAATAAAAATGTATCGGGAGTGATTCTTGCCATTCATGTGAATCTAACAGAAACTTTAAACTATTTCGTCTTTATAATCCATTCTTAGCTTTTGAAAATGTGTGTATTTCATCGAATTAAATCCATATATAATTACATCAATTATATATATACATATGATATATTCATACCGTATAGTTACATTGTATCTGCACTACAGACAAATTTGACACATACTGGATTAAGAATGTGTTTGTTATGGCAGCAGTAATGTGATATGAATGCAGTAAATATTATCAAGTTCAGGTAAACAAGGCGATACTTAGATGTTGTCTTTCATGTATTGCTGGAAAACCGTAGTATACAGGAAAGAGATATCAAACGTCACTTGAAGAATACAATTCACAAACTGTTTTTGTTGATTAGTCAGGATTATTTAAGTTGCACTCATCTTGTTTCTGGTGAATAAAAATGATTCAGGAAGTGACATAAAGATAATTTTAAATTTGTTTTCTGCTTCTGTTTAAATTCTGAGAAAGTGACAATCTTTCCTTTATTTGACTACGATCACTGAAAAGCATTTTTAGCGTACAAGGATAAAAATACTTTTAAGAGTTTTTTCTTGGAAGAAATGGTCCATATTTACAAGTCGCAAGTTAAGAAACATCGAAATCGTCCAGAAGTAAAATGGTTGATTCACTTATACGTACCTTTTCCTACAGAATTAAATTCTAAACGATAAGAAGGTAAAGAAATAATTGAGATGCATTTGAGGCAGCCTATCTTTACCAACCTAAGAAGCTTGTACAGGCCACAATAGGCTGATTGGTCAGGGCATTCATTCTCGTTATTGAAAGGTACTAAGCTCGAATCCTGGCTTAACTGAAAATCCATCGTGTTCACTAAGGTTGGGGCATGTTAAATATATCGTGGGTTTGCAATATCCTCTTGAGTGTACCTTAAGATAAGCAGGTTTGTGGAATATTCACCAATCAGCTAGCACCTCATAATTTTGAACTGCGACCAGATGACGCTGTCACACCTGAGCTGGCACTCTCTTTTCCACACCAGAGGAAGAACTTTGGATGTCGCAGATGAACGTGGATACGTGCCCAACCCACAGAGCTCCAAGAACCCAATGAGGGAGAATGTGTTCACCCTCTCCTAATCATTGCCAGCGGCAAATCTTTGCTGATTTCAACGGGGCATGGGACTACTGAGCCACAAGAGTTCTATTTATATAGATAGCAAACTATTTTCTTGTTCCTTATATGTAAGAGAATTCATATGGAAAATATTACTAAACTGAAATGACTTGTAGAATATATGTCAATATGCATGGGTCTTTTCAGTACGCATTATAAAACTATTGTAAAGTTCAAAATTGTCTTCATTTTCTTATGTCGCCATTGGCTACCTGTGATATTAATTTTCTAAATAAAATTATTGATTTTCTAACCATTAAAACTTGTTTCTTTAACAATTAATAAAAAAGGAAAAAGTTAGAAAACTAATTTAAAAAGTGAATATCTTTTATATGTTATTGAATATCTATTTTATTATTATTTTATGTATGCATATATATACATTTCAACAAAAAAGCCTAATTAAAATGCATTTAGGTTATCATTATTTCCCTCAAAGGTGTCTTTTAATTCTATTAATAAAAGACGTTATACCGTAGGAGAGCAATTGATTTCAAACTTTGTTAAAGTTAACAATATAGAATCAATATGAAGTTTGTTTTCATACAAAAGACGTTTCCCTCATAAATGTTAGAATAAATCAAGCAAATGTGTATTGAGGATGTATATATCTTTATAACTGTGGGACATTTTCAAATTGCATGTAAATGGATTTTATGTTAAAATGAAAGCAATAAAATCAACAGTTTTTATGAAAATTAGTGCAAAAAAGTTCTAGTACAGGAATAAAAGTCTAATAAATATTTTTAGTCTTAATGAATATTTTAATAAAATCTTAATGAATATTTTTCCTGATTATTTATACTGATTAGAGTATATATTCTAAAAATATAGCAAATTAAACATTAAATTTAGAATTTTAAGTGTCGATTGAATTGATTTTATAAGCCTCTTAGATCACTGATACTTTCATAATTAAAAGCTGAATGATACGCACGCTTGCTTTAAACTCAATTGTTCATAGGTTCAATTCTCATATTTGACGATGGAACCCCTTTATGAATTGCCGAAGTATCTTTCGAATACGAAAAGCTAATGTAAAACAGCAAATCTATCTTTAAACTTCTTTTGAATATTGCATGTGTATTATTTTTTACAGAACTGGGAAGTAATTTTATATACTGAAGAATGGACAGAATTAAGAAACGAAAGAAGAAGAATGGTGAACGCAAACTTGAATGTTGCCATGCAAATATTTGCAAGCTTTTGGATGTTGAGTCTTCGTGGGCGTTATTGTCTCTGATTGGTTTCAACATCTGTCATGCGAAAAAGAACGCTAGATCTAAATTCTTAGTGAAAAAATTGAAACCACTTATTGCTTTTTCCATTTTAATAATTCCTTTTCTTCAAACTCTTTTACTGGAGATGCCAAAAGTTAAAATAAGCTCCAAATTTTACAAATTCAATCTATGCAGGTACACTTCAAGTTCTTTAACATTAGCTCTTGGCTATGTCGTTCATAAACTATCTTTTAAAATTGGCATCATATTGGCGAAATTAAGAGTTCTAAACTTAAATCTTGGATCTAAAGAATTCAAAAACAGTTGCTTCTTCAGTGCATCTCATTTTTCACTTATTTTACTATTTATCTGCAGTTTATCCTCAGCTTTCGTAATATGTTCATTAAACAAACTGAATGAAAAAAATTGGGCTCATGAATTTATGTTTGAAAATGAAGTATTTTCAATAATATTAATATTTTTGGCATACTTGTTGAAATTGAACATGTATTGTGTTTTCTCATCAGTTGTAGCAATCGCTTTATGTTCTGTTTACTACAACTGTAGTGTACTTCTTGATATTTATGCCAGTCATCTAGAGCTGGCTGAAATAAACGCTGATTCAGTGCAGAAACTTGTTGCTTTGCACTCTCAGTTACTGGATTCCTTCGAAGAAATAAATGATATCTAATCAGTTCCAGCTTTTCTGTGCTCTGCTATATTCTTTTTGAATATGTCAATCACGTTAGGGTGGACATTAATAATAGATAACGAATCAATTATTTATTATGGGATTCAAAATTCTTTCGTTTTCACTGTTTCATCCATTTCGCTGATTTTGCTCATTGTAACGGCTTCAGAGATTCATCAGAATTCCAAAAAAGCAAAAAGAACTCTAGGAAAATTGTTCGAAAGTGCTGTGAAAGATTCTCTAATTGATAAGCAGACCTTGCGAATCTTAAAAGTAGAAATGAGTAAAGATTGCATCCAGATATCAGCTTGCAGTATCATCTACTTCAATCGGTCACAATTATTGTCCATGGTTGGAGCTTTGTTCACCTACGGTTTACTTGTTGTGAATCTGAAATCTAACCAAGAAAATTAGGTTAAATGCAATGAAGTTTCAGCATTGATTGCTAAAAAAAATGTATATCATTTTTATTTATTTAAAACCATTTTTAGCAAACATTAAACAGCTTATGTAATGAAATATTAGTGATTTCACCTCGGATTTTAAAATTAGTTTTTGAAGAGCATTTTGAATTTTTTAATTCAGTCTATAAACATAATGAAGCATCAATCAGACTGTAGCAATGCACGTTATCAAAATGAAACACCTGTGAATAAAAGTAACATTTTTGAATGCACTTGATAAGCATATAAGAATAATTACTAATAAGTTTGTAAATAGAAATATGTATATGCTTTAGTAGTATGTGGGAGCTTTATTGAAGACCTCTATAAATCTTGAATTTGTATAAGAAGCGTAAAATGTCGGACCCTCAGATATTCAAAAAGGCCAAATTGCACGAGTCCGTCAAGTGTAACCGAAAGATCCTGACTTTTAGTTGAGAAGTATACTTTTTCAAGAGAGTTCGGTATCTAAAGACGTGACACAGTGAGACAAAACAAGATCAGCAAAGCAAAGTGGACGCTCAGTGAGAGACCAAAGACTATTGAAGTTGATTATAATGTCTAAAAAGTGAGCAACGGCAGAAAAATTGCCGGAGAGTTTAATCAGCATTTGCATTCTCAAGTATCAAAGATTTTACCATTAGGAGGCACTTTCATAAGCACAAAATTTGTCACACAGCCATTATTTCCCAAGCCACTTTTAGCAGAGGTTAATGCCAAGCATCATGTGCTGTGGTTTCTTAAAATGATGTCGATAGATAATGAAAGAATAGGAATGTTCTGACAAATCGTTTTTATATTTTCCTTTCAACAAAACGTGTGCCCCATTAGAGGGCATCAACTCAAGCGCATCACTTTCTTAATATCAATCATGAATCAAATCTACCTACCTATCTATCTATTATAAAAACAAGGCTAATGAAACAAAATGGAGCCCCAAATGTTACACAAGTAATAAAGCTACAGATTAAAATTATATCAATAAACGCTTTATTTTATTACGTGTGATAGTATCAAATTTAAAAGAGCAAAATTATTACCAATAAACTTGTAAGTGTTAACCCACATTAAGTTTTAAACATCTCTATATGTCAAGTGAATAAAAATTTCAATATTTCGCTAGAGATTAAAAACTTTGATTATTTACTAAAGCACTATTAATTCACCATTATCTTTAACCAGCTTTGACAATAGAACTGAGTTTGAGTCTATTTAAAATCATTAAATGTCATTGCAATTTAAGTGTTTCTGAAATACACTTTTACAATGAAATTGTCATAAATTTCTAAATGACTGGAGACGAGAGAACAGAAAATAAGTATCTGTAATCACAGTACTTGACAGGATGACAATGTAATCCCTTATTTGACTTCGTTTAGTGAGCAGCCTGATCACTTAATCTTTTTTGAGTGTCAACTGGAAAAATTACTTAATTTTTCTTTCTAAAGTAATTTTTTTACAGAGTTTTTTATTTTTTGAGTAAATGTTTCATATTCACAACTTACAAGTTAAGAACTATGGAAGTCAGCCAGGAATATTATATTGATTGATTCTTATCCGTGCCTATTCTGCAAGATTAAATTCCAGGAGTAAAAGTGTGGTTGGTAAGGGATAGGCTATTTTTGACTACCTATAGAGATCATGCCTAAGAAATTTAATACCAGTTTTACAAGCTGATATCAATAAGAAATTTAATTAAATTTATTGATATTAAACTTAGTCAAGTTTAATATCAATATCTTGAAAGACACAATTCCTTCATATTTCATCAAACTAGTGACAATAGGATTTTAAGGAACATTTTGAGTGCCAATAACTCTTTCAGTAATAGATTTCATACTGGATTACAACAGAGCTGTCTACTTTTAAGACACAAGAATAATGCTTTTTCCTACTATACTACTACAGGCATGTTTGCTTTGATGAAAAATAAATATATTAATCTTATTTTCTATAATTAAATGACTTTTACAATTTACATTTCACAAATCGTATCTCACATTCTACATAAATTCTCTGTCTATAGCATCATAACAGCTGACTAATCATGTCAGATTTTCCGAATTGTAGATTCTAGTATGAAATGTAGACACACCTTTAGACAGAATAAATCTGATTTTGATGTTCATTACATTTTTGAATATTTAATATTTCCTTAACATTCGTTTCAAAACAATATTTAGAGAATGACGGAATTAGATCTCTTTTATTTACCAATTAAATCCAAACGTTATAAATTCTGAAATATTGAATATTTCGTTTATTGTTAAAAAATAGTTAAATATTGAAATCCTGTGCTTTCCAATATATTTCTGATCAACCAATTAAGAGGAAAATTGTATTGAGTAAACACTCTCGCTTTATCAAATAAACTAATAACTTGTTCAGAAAATGAAAAAAATAATTTGTATTATTCTTTAAGAATTACTTTGTGGAAGAAGAGAAGAGAAACCAAATTCCCAAATCTTTTTTTGATACTCCCAGCACTTGGGCGTTGATGGCAATATAAAAAGATTTCAAGATCGACATACTTCCGTTCTTGAAGCGAGAACAAATCCGGAAGCAGAATGTTACACGGCTTAGATTAATTACAATGCATCATAATCAATTTTAAATGTAATTTAAATGAGCGTTAATTATGATTTAGGTTAATAAATGAAGTAATTAAAATTTTGAAATGATAAATAATGTATGTTTAACTCAGCCGGAAACCTATATACATAAGTTTTTTTCCTAATATATTAAATTTTTATATTATTTTTAAAGAAACTATAAGCAACAATACTATCAAGTAGATATTTTTTAGAAGATAGTCTCATAAATTTATTGTAAAGTTAAAAACTATCTTCGCTTTCTATCTAATGTTGCTATGGACAACCGAAATCATTTATTTTCAAAATAGAGAGCATCGATTTTCCAATCACGATGAAGTTTTTAACCGATAACACAAGTAATTTTCTTATTCATAAAATAAATTTTAGAAAATTGATAAAAATTTTAAGGCATGAACACCTGCTACTGTTCACATTTACTTCGTTCTGTCAACAAGTGGATAGGGAATTAAAATTCTTGAAGAGTACAGTATTACTAATTCCATTATTGTTATTATAATAATTGACTTTTTCTACAATAATACTTAATTCTTTGAATAGTATGTAAGAAAACCATTATTTTTTTATTTGTCAGGTGTAATTTTACCTAGAGTTGAATTGTAAACGGCTGCTCGAAATGAAGTGAAATTTATATCGGGATGTCATTCTTTGATTGACCTAAAATAAGTTTTTGTATCGTTTGAAAATTTTTAAATTCGTAATTATATACAAATTCTTTTATAATTAATTCGTAATTAATTTAAAACATAATTAACTCTGAGTTAAACTGCCTGTAAAGGTACTTACACAGAGAAATAATTAAATTCAATCTATGTAATATATTTGCTACTGAACTCACATTTCAAGAAAGAAGCGGGAGATATTTAATTTTCCTTTAAATCTGTGGTGTATGTGTAACCACTTGGATTTTGAGGAGAAAATATTGAAAAAAAGGGTTTTACTTTCATCTATATTAAAATTTTTTTGCTGTTACAGTACCTGTTTACGCTTTTCTCGATACGCAACCACCAGAATTGAATTTTAATATGTAGTAAAGATATAAGTTTTAACTTGATATAAAATTATTATTAATATAAAATTCCAATTCTAATAATAATAAGCATTTTATTAATGTTACAATAATGTCAACTTGATGTGAAACTTAAGCTGGCAATTTTCATTTTAAGAATAGTAATGGATCATTTTAGTTTTCACCAACGTCATAAACTTTTTAGAGAAAATTTAATGTTTCTATAAATCAATCTTTTTTTATTTTTCTCATAAAAAAATTAAACGGTTAATTGTTACATTTTTAAAGATAGTTTATATTTTTAGATATTTTATTCATTTTGTTAAATTTCCTCTGTTTTGTGGCTTATTTACTAATTATTTACACCCTTTTAAGAAATAAAAACAACAATATATTATGAAGTAAGCTTTTATTAATTGAAGCATTTAAGTGCATTTACAAAATTTATTTAAGAAACACCAAAAGTATGGTAATTTTATAGCAGTAGAATGCCAACTCTAATTTACCAATATGATTCTGAGTGCCAAACAGTGAAACGATTCAAATTCATTCGATATGTAGGCTTATTTTATACGTGTTAAGAATACAGATCTTGAGTTTTACTATACTATAATTATGGTCTATTTAAAGATAGCCAAGAATGTGTATAATTAAATAGCATAAAATACATTAATTTCTATAACATAAATAAAAAACTAAAATTGAACATGTATTGTGTATCTTTTAATAGGATTTATTGATTGGAAAATAAACAAAATAATTTTCCTTCAAATAAAAAATGAATTTTCTATAAATTAATAGATATTAAAAATATTGTATTAACATTTTATTTTAATAAAAGATTAAAATAAAATTTTAACTTGAACTTGGTAGCAAAATTTTACTTAATTCCGGATTATCAGTAGAATGATAAATATAATGGCGATAAGTAGCACCGGAAAAGAATGTTAAATTTGTGACACGCGTATATATATATATATATATATATATATATATATATATATATATATATATATATATATAGGCTATTATCAAAATAATAGAAACACTTGTGAATAAAAGGGACGTTTAAGAATTCGCTTTGTAAGCATTAAAATATAATCTTAGTTACAAGATTATTTTTAATATAAAAAATACATATATTAGGTAGTATGAGAGAGCTTTAGCTACGTTTTGAGTTTCTGTCAGAAGCGTAAAATGTCAAGCCTCACAGATTTTCAGAGAGGCCAAATTATAGGAACCCGACTAGCTGGAGCAACAGTGACCGAAACACCCCAGTTTTTAGACCTTTCTAGAGGTATGGTGTCTAAAGTCATGACAGCATACACACAGCACGGAAAGACAAGCTCGGTAAAGCAAAATAGCGGGCGAAAGGAGAAAATGAGTGAAAGAGACCGAAGGGTTGTAAAGCGGATTGTAATGTCTAAAAAGAAAACAACTACAGCCAAAGTGACCAAAGAGCTCAATCAGCATCTGGGTTCTACAGTGTCAATGGATAGGTGGAAGACTATTATATGGTCAGACGACTCATGTTTCACACTTTTCCCCACAACAGGACGAGTACATGCCTGGAGAACATCACCACAAGCGTATGATCCCGATTGCCTCCTTCCAGCTGTCAAGCTTGGAGGTGGATCGGTCATGGTATGGGCAGCTGCGTTATGCTTTTCTGCTAGCTTAGTCTTAACCTTGAAAGGAAGGATCACTGAGGAGAAGTATAGAGAAGTTTTAGCTGACCAGGTATGATGCAGACTTTGTTTCCTACAGGAGATGAAATTTCGAAGATTATAATTCCCCCATTCATGCAGCCAGAGTTGTCACATCACGGTTTGATGAGCATGGGAATGAAGTGGAATATCTACCTTGGCCCACACAGTCCTCAGACCTCAATATAATCAAACAGTTGTGGTCTATTTAAGAGCTTTCAATCCGGTATCAATGTCCTCCACCGGCATCTCTCTCGGAACTTTTACAATATCTCCATGAATAATGGTACATATTCCTCTAAACACTATTTAGAATTTGTACGATTTGATTCCCAGGCGAATCCAAGCTGTATTACTTGTCAAAGGTGGTCCTACGCCATATCAACAAAGGATTCTTTCAAAATCTAGGGTTTTTCCATTATTTTGATAACTACCTATATATATATATATATATAAATTCAATTTACTTATATCTTTAAAAATTAGACAATATTTTATGACATTCTATTAATTGTAAAAAGACATTCATGAATTTAAAGACACTAAGTTTGCAAAAATGTTATCCAATAAAGTACATGTTTAAATTGTTTTTAGACAATACTGATTTTCTTCAAGTATAATAAGATATATTAATATAAAAATACATGCAATTAAATTATTGGAAAATTTGCTTTATAATTTTTTGTCTCCATCTTTTATTTCAGCATCATTTTCTTCCTTTCTTTCTTTCTTTGAACCTCTGAAGGAGATTCGATTTTTTAGTTTTTCTTTCAGCTTCACTTCAGCCCGAATCTGGAGTAAGGCATAGAAGAGCGACCAAATGGAAATTCCTAGCCAACAGCCCATGAATCCGCCAATATAGCTGAAAAGCTCGACATCCTAAGAAATAAAAAAACCAAGAAATAACAGCAAAAATTAAAATGATAAATAAAATTTCCATAAATGGATAGCAAAATAAAATTTTTCTTTTTAATAAGTTTTTTTATATAAATTATTATCATGAGTAGTTTTGAGTTCAAAATATTTTTTTTATGGAATTATTTGGAAACAAAAAAATTATTTTTTTCATTTTTCCTAGCCAAATTGTCCCCAAAATGTATAAAAGAGAAGCCAAATTCATAATGAATTCAGAAATAATAAAAGCTCTCTTAGGAATTCATGTGAAAGCCAATTCTATAAACTATAATTTTATTTTACCATATTATTAATCAAAACAGGCAATAGTTTGAGAACGATTTTTATTGAATCACATCTATTGCAGCATTCTATTAATATCGAATGAAATTTTTTGCTGTAGTCATATTTTGAGAAACGAATGATTATTTTATTTTCTCGTCTATTATTTTTATGTTTACCTCATTATATTGATCTCCTTTTACTGAAAAAATTAGTTTACTCTGCATTTAATTCATAAATAATTTTTCTTTATTTTCCTATTATTTTGTGCTCACATAAATCTGTGACACCATAGATTATTAGCTTAATTTTTTATTCTATTTTCAATTCTTTCACATAAAGAATAATCTAATTTCTATCTGTGGCTTTGATTGGATTCCAAACCACTAGTGACATCCGATGTGATATTCCAATGCAATAGTTATTGAGCTCAAAGCAACAACTCCGACCGTTTTTCTATTAGTTTGATAAGTAGCCAAATAATTGAACAAAACGCAGAAAACGTTTTATGAATCAAATTCTAATTTAAATTTCGTTATATCTAAAATAAAAGACAAATTTTAGTAAATTTGGAGTGCTGTCAAAAGGAAGAGAACTATGATAGTTTAGAAACTAAAAACTAAACTCTGAGGCACGAAAACCCATCGAGGGGCCCACAGTGCCTATACCTGTTTTTGTGACTGAGGGATCTAGCGTGGGAAGTATAAGTGCCCACTAGATGGTCAGCATAACGCCCAGTGTTTAGTTCCCAAACGTGCTTGGTGCTCAATTTTATGCAGCCACTGAAGGGATGAAAGACTGTGTCGACCTTGTGAAGCCCGAGGATCTCTGTCCTTTGCTTTGGAAACGCGAAATGTTACCCCTAATCCACGAGGTTTCTACGATCATTTATATTAAGTGTATTAAACACTTTGAACTCAATTAAAACTGTATACATTTTTTAAATTAACTCCTTATTCAAACAATATTTAAAACATTAGTTTACGAGATCTCCAATACTTTTTAACAATGTCCTCATACAGAGAAAGAGTTATAGAGATATTCAAGTGTTCAAAAATCATAAGCTAATAAGAGACACACAAATAAAGTTTGGAGCATCCACCATTGCATTGCGGTAGAGATGCGTGTGCTTGAAAAGAGTCGTGTCCAGCCAGACGTCTAACAGCAACCTCTGCCTTTCTTGAAAAACTGGGAATTGTTTTTTATTCTCCCTTAATTCTATATCACTTAAAACTATATATATAACCTACCTGTATTAAATGAATACTATACTAATTATAGTAAGTCTAACTAGACAAAGTTTAATTCATTTTAATATTATCTAGTCAAAGTTTGGAAGGATAAACTACATTAAGCCCATAATAACATATTCACAAACTATGTAAAGATTATTTAAGTATATTAATTTCTATTATTACGAGTTAAGAAATCATCTAGTATGGTATCAGTTTTAAATTAGTAAAGAATATGTTATTATGTTATGTTGAGAAAAAATATTCCAAAAATAAAGATATTGTGTTCATTTTTTTAAAAATAAATTTTGTATAACTGCATACGAGTTTGATATTGATTATTTGATGAAGTACAAACAAATGAAACTTGAGCATTGTGAACAAAAACTATAATATTCCTTTTGTTTATGTTTAAAATAATCTATAAATATATTAATATTCTCATTTCTGAATGAAAACTGAGGAAATAATTCATTTACAATAAAGAACTTGGGGAAAAAGAGGAGTTTCTGAGAAGAAAATACTTGCATGATATTTTGCTTTATGGACAAAGGCACGAATTTCAGGTTCATCAATCACTACATCAATAATAGTCTCTCGTTTCCTGTAATATATAAATTAGTTGTTGAATAAATAAAATGCTGAGAAACAAAATTGCAATTGAAATAAGTTTAGGAGCATAACTGATATTGTTCAACAGATACAAACTTTATACTCAGAAAAATAAATTAAAAAATCTATAGGAAAATAGAACACAGGTATTTTCCTATAGATAAGTTGTTTACAAGGGAAAATTACAAAACTGCATTCTAAGAGATAAATTATAAAAATTTGTTATAAGCTATTATCGCTCTTAGCGATTATCTTTAAGACCTTGCTCTTCCGATTGGAAGCTCTTAGCTTCAATGCCAATAAAAATCTCTAAATACGGCGTCACCCTTTTGCGGATTTTAGAATCCGTGGAACTTTTTGGCGAATCTTACAGGCAACATGGAATTTGATTCGAGAGTTGAATCGAGGTTGGTAAGGATATTCAACAACATTCTATCCTGATAATCCTAGTTTATACGTCATCGCGAGTCAATATCACCTGCCCTAATTGCGCATTTTTCCATAAAATTCTCGGAAAGAGAATTCACGAGAATTTTTCCTTTTTTTGAAAATTAGATTATTCCAACAATTTTATTTTATGAAAATTTTTTTGATTTGACGTGCTTATTTAAAAATAAAATATTACATTATGCAAAAAAAAAAAAATTCTATAAGTATTAATTATGTTAGCCTGGTAACATTTTTAAGCAACATAATACTCAAAAATATACCAAAAGTATTTCACGGCATTTATGCCAAAATATTCTGTTGAAAATGAAAAACACTGTCGATACAACCCAAAGGTTTCAACCATTAAGTTATATACATTGCTGTATCAGATACCGTACATTGAAAGGTTAGAAAAAATATTCCTTTAAATTTTAAAAACATTTTGAAATATCTTTACATTTTCAACTCACTATTTCTGGTGATCAAGATCTCTACATAAAGAAAATTGCTTTGTAATTTTGTACCAAAGAAAAGGGAGGAACTTGAACTCGATACTTGGGTCTATATTACAACATTTTACATTATGGAGGACATAGGACCCAAAGATACTTCAAACATATATAATATCACCGAATAGTGGTTTCGGTTGGGTGAAGTACTGAATTGCTCATTTTTATTTGCGAGACCTATGTCTTTCACTGCCTGGCTAATTAAGTCTTAAGGGTTAAATTGTAAAATCATAGTCATAAAAATCTAAAAATGAATTAAATGTGATGAAGCAATACTGAACGATATGCAGTGAAATAAGCTAAGAGCATGTTGACAGTTTAAGTTAATTTATATTAATGGAATATGTTTTTAGTGAAATAGATTTCTGGTTGGTTTTCCGGATTGGTGTTTTGTCAACAGAAATCGCGAAAAGATAGTGAAACGTTTCCTAATCTTTGAACAATGAACAAGTGAAGATGTCGACGTTTGAAATGATGTATTTTATTTGTTATACTGTGGAGGTTCACTTAAATCCACGTAATTTTTAAACAGCATTAGTTGTATTAGCACAGCCACTCCGGTTAAATTTGGTATGGAATCTACGTTTTTAGTTTGTGTAAGAGACGCCTTTCTCTAATAGAACATCGCTCCCTCTTCATTAAGAGTACTAAAGTATATTATTGATGATTAGGTATTTAACAACCTGATTACATAAATAGGAACTCTTAATTATTGTTTCTAGAAGAAGACTTAATGAAAGTCAGATTTTTCAGATATTTCAATGAATTTTTGAAATTTTACTTTAAATTTTTAATTTTAATAACATTATTAAAATGAAAAGTATGTATAGTGATACTTTTTTAAATACTATTAGAGCCTGACATCAATAGAGAAATCTTGTGCAGTCATTTGTTAATCACAAAACCTGCAAAAATAAGTTTTCGTTTGTTTATTTTTTCGTTTGTTTATTTCGTTTGTATTATTAGTTCGGTAGTTTATTTGATATCTGTGTTTTTCTGATTTAAATCTGAATCATAAGGTACATTTTCCCAATGGTGATCAATGTCAGTACAGGTGTTCATTTGATAGGCTAAGATTCTGCCTTTGGGATCAGCAGTTTTTGTGTTCGATTCCAACATAAAACTTGGATATTCATAGAAAATCAAAATCCGTTTCAAATGCTAGTGGAATTAGATCTCTGTGCCAAAAGAGAAAGTATAGAGACAGACAACCTGATAAAGCTTTCACACAGTAAAGTCAGGCATTAAAAGCAGGAATTTATAAAATGCTGAACCTCTAATCTTTTCCCATGAAATTTGTAGCTACAGGCATCAACACTTGTCTTTTAATTATTCAGCAGGAAAATCAGAATATGATTTGTTGGTATGACATACGCAAAAAAAATGTGCCAGGACTAATATGTCATTTCTGAGGTGGTATTTAAATTTCATGGGAAGGATGATAGCTCAATTATCGATGATATTAACTGATTGAGATCCAAAGTAATCTTTCTCAGGATGTTTCAGCTTCAAATAGTGCTCAAATATGATTAAAAATACTTCATCGTTGGTCCTTATGATCTACCCCTATTTTAAAACTTAGTTCATTCATTGGGAATAAAATTAATTTTGGTTTACTAAAAAGACTGATTTGTGTTATGTGAATAAACGTCATCATCATAAAAAATAGCTTTAAGTAAAAATCGATCAATTAAAAAAATCTAAAATTTATGAGATTCGATTGATGATGCAGAATAGCACTTGATTTTGTTGAGTCAGATCTACTTTTTATATAATAGTATTTAAATCTAAAATTTTAAAACGTTGTTAATATAAGGGAATACGGGATATGGGATTAGCAAAATGTTAAAAAGAATAACACTTATTTTGGCTGAAATCTAAAACAGGATGAATAAATGATATAAATATTAGTCAAATATAAAACGCATTCCTTAACGATTATTATTTGTATATTTTCTCTGTTTCGAAAATTTTATGATTTTGTTAACATTGCATCAAGGTTTGCTTCAGAAATTATTTTTCATTGTTTTGAAATTTCTTCACATATTTTGGGTAATAGAAGCACTAGTTTTCAAGAACATGTTTTAAAAATCATCATATCTTTTCATTTTTATGAAATATTTATTGAAAAAGCATATTAAGATTTCCGAAACCAAAAATAAAATGTGAAAATATTTTTACTTCAGAAGCTAAGATACGGAAAAAAATGAATACTTAGCTTGATCAGTATTATATCTACAATTAAAAATTTGTGAGCAAACTTTGAAAAAATTTAAGAGAAAGTACTAATCTTATTATTTAATATTCCTTTCATCTTAATTTCATTAAAACATAAGAACGCTAAGTTGTGTTTTAATAATTAGTTTATTAATTATAAATTCCTTATTAGTTATTTTAACTGAATGTTATTTAAAAACAATAAGATTAAACTATTAAATAAGAAAATATAGTTTTTTCATTAGAAAATAAAAATAAAGCATTTTTTACTGCACTAATTTATTCATTATCATCATGTCATGCGTCTCTTAAAATAATATAACCAACTTTAAACATTTCATGATTATTTATTGAAATGAAAAACGTGGTATAGGTTATGTAAATCATATACCTTAAAATTCATGATTTAGATGAAATGTTCACTATCATGGTAAATTTTATATTGATTTATTCATATTCTGCTTGAACATATTCAAGAACGTGTTATAAGAATTTCGATCGCGTGGCATGTCTTATGAATTTGCACCATCAACTGCAGTGAATTCATATAGTAAGATATATATATATATATATATATATATATATATATATATATATAATATCGTAAGTTACACACTAGATATATATAACAAGATTATATAAACGCATTCTTACCTTCCCAAAAGATTAGTTCTCTGAGGAAGCATGAAAATAAAGTTCATTTCATTTCTTTGAAAACAAAAACGGGAAATTTGAAAGAAAAATTTAAAACATAATGTTCATAGTTACTTTCTTTTTATCAGGTACTTCTTGAGCCTTAAATTTATAAGTGAATTTCCTAGAAAAATAAAGTTATGTATATATATATTAGTTTGAAGAAAAAGTAATCCATTATTTTTTTGGTGGTGATATGGTGATAGATATCTTATAAAGTATGGATCAAGTAATTTCAGATTTATGTTTCTTAAGAAAATGACGTTCGCACTAAAAATAAATAAATTTTTCTTTGATAAATATGAAAGTACAAGTTAGGCGATTGAAAGTGGGAATGATGGTCCAAATACTGTAACAACCAGTTATGTGTAATTTTGGTGATGTCCTTTCTGTTCATTTATATATATTTGATATTAAATTGCGGTATTTTTGATATTAAATTATATTGGTATTTTTATATTAGTATTTTTGATTATTGATATTTATTATATTGGTATTTTTGATATTAAAGATGTGCCTTACATGGGCGCATCTTCGTCAAAATTGTCTATAAAATATTAAAAATAATTGAGACTGACCACTTGTTAATAGTCGTCCAGAGTCTAAAGATCGACACCTTCATACCCTTTTAATCTTTTGAACCTTTTATGCTAAGCGAATCCGTCGCTTAAAGTTTACCTAAAAATAACGGGTTCCTTTTTCTCCATAATATATATATATATATATATGTACATTTTATTATTATATACATACATACATACTTATGTATATATATATATATATATACAGACACTTTTGTAAAGTACACTTTTGTAACAGAGTTGAGAAAATGTAAAAGCTAGTAAATATACAAATAGCAATCACCACCTGTCATATGAAAAATAAAAAGAAAACCAGTCGTAAATAGAAAAGCAGTTTTGATAAATATATTAAAAATTTCATATTAATATGTTGATCAAAGAAATTTTTTACAATAGAAAATTTTTAAGTGTTTATTAAACATCTTTATAGGTAATCACCAAACGGAGAATAAATAGAACGAACCTGCAATCCATTTTACAATTTGGAAGGCAATTCAAAAACTCATACTCAAAGACTGCTCTGTCTGTATCATTGCATAAAACGTCAACATGCCCTGAAATGCAAATTTTAAATAATAGTGTACTCTTATAACAATACTTTCACAAATAAAATTATAAAGATTTTTGATTTTACTTCCTAACATTGTAAAATAGTTCATTCTAGTCTCATGCAGAACTCGATCTATTCTTCAACTACAATTGAAAGCCAACTTAACTTGTTTACGGTCACCGAAACTAACTTATAAGTTAACATTTCTGGATTCAACATTTTATGTTCAAAAGCAATCGATGTCGTATTAAAGAGATAAATTGTCTTAAAATTAAGATATTAGACTTTTAAACATTTAATTTTAAATATAGGAGTACATCTCAATTAATTTTCTTTAAATTTATTAATTAAAAAATCTAAGAAATATAATAGTTTTTAGAATGTTTTTCATTTTATTCAATGTTAGGCAAATGATAAATGAAGTCGGACTGCAAATTAGTTTCGATATTTTTTTACACATTTTTACTAAATTCTTTGATATTTCACACAAACAAAACAAACGTGCCATTTCTTTTAGAAACAATGATTAAGCTTTACATGTATCTCTATTTTCGATGCTATTTTCAAAATTTTAACTGTAAACTTAGAGAAAAAGTGTGCATTGTTTCCAATCAAAATATGAAACATGAGAATTATATGTTTTACCTTTCAAAGAAAATAATTCAACTAAATGGCAAATGTTAAATAAGTAAATAAATAAAGATAGTTCATCATAAAATGCCAATTAAAAGAAAATTATATTTTTAAAAAAAGCAAATTTTACATGCAAAATGTATCAATAGAGTGAAAAAGTTTGTTTTATAAGAACAAAATTTTTAGGTTTAATCATAAAATTAAGAGTAAATTTCTTTTTGTGTATTTTTAAGCAATTTTCTTGGTTTGCTTTCAGGAATGAGAAAGGGATAAATAATAATCTAAAGTTGGCAAACTAGTAAACAGAATAATTCCCACAGGTCATTTTTATTATTTCCTTAATTTAATTTATGTCAATAAACACTTAGAAGATTTTGTTATGAATGGAATTTGTAACATTGTAGGCAAGCATCGGTGGTTCAGTGGTAGAATGCTCGCCTGCCACGCCGGCGGCCCGGGTTCGATTCCCGGCCGATGCAATTCAAATATTTTTTAAAATGACAGCTCTATTTTATAAAAATACAAGAGATAGAAGTCCTTATGTATTTCTCAGAAAATAAAATTTAAAAAAAGAAAAACATTAAATTCGGTATTACTCGCGCGAGCGGAAATTTAATGAATGAATTATGGAATCTTGTTTGCAATTCTTGTTGATCCGATATTTGTCATTATTTACAAAGAATGGAATATTTGTAAAATATTGATTTTTTTAAATTACCTATAAATTTTATAAAATACTGATAAGTAATCTATTGAATAACGAAATTTTAAAATTTGTGAGTATTATAAAAATATACTCACATACATACATACATAAGGGAAATATTTAAAAAAAAAAAATACAAAAGCTAAAAAAAGAATGTTTAAACTCGATTCTTAAGAAAATAAAAAAAAAAAAATGCTTAAGCGTATTATTAAAGTTGTGACTTTGCGTACCAATTTTTTTAATGAAAATTAAATTAGATTAGCGCGTTACCTTTGCAGATATCATAATCTTCAGTCGGAATAGTGCTGCTGCAATTATTGCATGGACGGGTAATAATATCCATGCACTCATCTACACATCCCTGAAATGAAAAGGAAATTAATATTTCCACGAAATGTGATTTTATGTCAAAATTTATCTGATATCAACCGAGGCAAATTCATAATAATTACAAAAATGACGTAATTTTGATTCGAATTATTTTAAGAGACACAAAAGTGGTAATAGAACAAAGAATGGTGTAAATTGCTGAAAGTTTGGCACAGCGGCCATGCCAATTTCAGAACATTTTCTGGTGACGAAGAAATATTGTCAAGATGACGTAATGACGTCAGTAATACCACCACAAAAATGTCGTAATTGTAATGTAATAAATTTCGGAAAAAAGATTATAAATTTAAAATAATAAATTTAAATTTGATAAATAAAAAATGTAATTAATATTAATTTTTTTAAATCTAAACTTTAAATATTTCGATTAAAAAAAAAATAATAATAATTATCATACGAAATTGGAACAAAATATTCTAAATTTCTTCACGATGACGTAAATACTACGGTCACCAAAATAGAATTTTCTACATATAATACTTCTTATTATTCACCTCAATGACGTAATAAGAATCAGGTTGCAAGATCAACAAGGAAAACAGTAAAAAAATTACCAAACTTAGAAATCGGCATGATGGATTATAAGGCAACTGTAACAGAAGTTTTAATACGTTACTACATTTTATTTTCATTACAACAAGAGGATGAAAACTTAGTAAGGAAGAATTAAATTGTGTAATGAAAATTTTGATTAGGCTATTTTTTTTTAAATAAAAGTATTTCAGAACACTGTGATTTTATTCAGTAAACAATAAATGGAAATAACAAACAACATTTTCTTATGCTTTGAATTCTGTTTAATAATGGAGTATAATATAATTTTTAAAATAAAAATATATGCATAAACATCTCCAGTGAATAAAACGCAGTAGTCATTGTTTATGGTTCTTAATTATTCGATTTTTCAAATTTTTTATTAATTGTAATAAATGGCAACATAATCATAGCGAAATATTTTCAATATAATTTAAATTTAGCGTTTGTTTTTCATATCGACATCTATAATTATGAAAATATTATTATTTGGATTCTATGTTCCACCTAGCAGCACCAGAAGGCAATTTATATAGTGGGGGTACACAGTGGGTGTGTCATTGTTTCTGAAAGTGGGTGGGGTTTCGTAATTTTGAGGCACCAAGCAGAAGACTTGACTTCCACAACAGGTATCATTTCAAATGGAGGACATTGCTACCACAACCAATTTAATATGGACCAGCTGCCATTAGTGAAAACAATTGATCTTTGGTTATGTCAGGATTTGAACTCATTATCAACCTATGAAGAAAAGGAACGCCCTAACCAAAAAGGCCAATGACGCCTATTGGAAATAACAATAATAATATTGATTTAAAAAATTTAATTTCTATTAAATATACAGCATAATTAAAAAAATATATGTAAACAATTATTGTGTATATATCTATGAATAATATATATATTTTAAATATATACACACATTTAGAATAAAGAAAAAAAAAAGTTCCGCTCAAAGGAAACCTCCCGTAAAGTACATAGATGTAATGTTAAAACAACCGAACGAAAAGAAACTTCTCGCAAATATGGTTATTTAGGTAGACATTATGTCTCTTAAGAAGATATGATGTGTCTACCTGACATTACCTGAAAGAAGAAAAATTATTTGATATCACTTAGAATGTTTCAGTATCTTCGAGAACGGAAAATTAAAGTTGCGATATTCTCACCTACTTATATAAATAGGGAAATAATTCTATTCTCGATACAAAATAAAATAAAGATAGTTTAAGTTGCGAATAGAATTCTTGCGGGAAACATAAATGAGCAGAAATAATCTGTTTTATGAATGGAGGACATAAATTAATAATTTCTAAAGAGCAATGACAATATAATATGTACAATATATATATACACGTGTAATATGTATAGACATATATAATATAGATGTACATCATCTTATGCGTTTACGTAGTACCCGCATACTTTCAGAATGAAACAAAAATAACAATTTACTTGTTCTTGATAAGTGCGAAATCATTAATATATTTTAAAATAAAAATCTTATCTATAGTTAATTAATATTTTCTAATATTATGATTTTACTTATTAATAATTCTTAAATATTTTCTAATTTTATATGCAGATTACCTTGATTAAAAATATTCAAAATGTATTATTGTTGTCATATTTGTGACAAACTATTATACAGATTCTTAAAGTTTTTTCACATAACTTTAACTGCAATAGTTTCCCTTAAAATAGTCAAATTTAAAAGTTTCATTCTTTGATGGTGGATACAGTGTACTGTTAAGAGTGAAAAACTTTGTACTTGTAAATATAAATTTGAATTTAATATTTGTAAAGTATGTAATATGGAAAGTATAATATATATTACCATGGAAGAACGTGGTCTCGTTTTATTTTTTTCCCACAAATGGAAATAATCTAAGCAAGCAGTGGCGTAAGGCGGCGGTAAAAGGTGTTCTTCTTCCTAAGAAACATGGAAATAAAATTGGCAAAAATTTCTTGTTACTTCACACAAATGTGAGAATATTTAAGGACAGAATAATAATTACTTAAAAAAAAGATTTCAAATAAATATGTGCATGATATCATTATAACTTTTTCTGCAGAATTTGTTAGATTGTTTCATCTAGTATGACTCATGCAACGAAATCTGACTTATTTTCAAACAAATTACTTTAATCTAAATGTTATCATTAAAGTTCAAAAACAGTTAATGTGCACATTACATTATTATTTCTCAGGTGAACTGATTTATCCAAGAGTTTTCCACGTTTCACAAAGTTAATGTGATCATTAAGGGTTTCCAAATTATTAAAGTTCATAATTTTATTACTGAAAAATAAATTTTATCAACTTATTTATCAATCGCTTGATGTTATTAGTTTGTATAAAAAGGAGAAAGAATAATTTTATTCTTCATTATAGTTAAATAATGCCGCTTGATTTCCTTGTTTTATTTATATTTTTGTGTTTAATCTTTTTTTTTATCTTAGTTTTTAGTTGATTGAGCATTGATTATATTTATTAATTTATCAATTTTATGATTGTATTAACTTGATTTGTTAGAAACCGAAAAATGAAAAGCGTTCAATTAATTTGAGTACACGGAAATCTTGTTTTCTTAGAATGTCCACAAGTGCTCCTTAAGTAATGTGCAGATTATCTTAGCTAGATAATTTGAAAAATGAAACATATTTTTGCTTTTTAATGCATTTCTTCGACTGTTTTAATGAATATCTATGTCATGCAGCTGAAAAAATTCTGAGAAGAATAACAAATTTTGTGCGCGCATATTAACGACTCAGTATGTCAAAGCTGTTCCTCTTATATTAATAAGATAGATGGCAGAAAGTGGTTTAGATGACTGCCAAAAAAGTGTGGCTCAAAGTAAAATTGTTTCTAAGCTCTAGAATCAGTGGTGTTTGTCACTGTTTACTGCTACTCTAGTTTTAGGTAAAAAGGCAGCTTCCGATAATTTGTGTCGTTAATGATGTATAGATATCCAACACAATGGTGCTTTCTAGAAGTCCCATTATCTTGGTAGAGGCACTAATTTCTGTGGTTTCTAAGCAAATTTGTATGGTTTTAGTATTACATGAGTTCGACATGTATGCCCAATAAGAAGCAATTTGACTGTCAAAAAATGTTAGTCATTCAAAGTGTATCGATATCTTCAAGGTGGTTATTCTATAGTCAGTCGAAATAAGCATATGACATATACTGGTTGAAAAAATAATAAAATTAAACTTTTGTTAAATAAGTATGTACTGTAGTATCTCTAAAATAGATTCAGGACATTCTGTTCGGCGTGGAAGGCCCCGGCCACCATTCCCATGCATCCATTGAACCACGAAAGAATGTTTAAGCTGTCATGTATCAAGGTGGCTACTTGGAAGTCTTATGAAATTCACAGCTTAACCAATCGTTTTTGTTAAGGTATATATTTTTTTGTTTATTTAATACCTGCTCACATAGAGAACTTCATCCTTTGACGCAGCAAGGAGCAGACAGATGCCAACTTACGTAGCTGACAGTGTCACCTTGAAGTAGTTGAATCTTTGTGATTAAGGAGCAAAGACTAACAAAATTGTGATAACCATAATCAAACTAATCCAACCAATTCACAGAAGGACATTGTGATCACAACCTATTTTCTGGGTTTCTGTTACCATCAATGAATAAGATCGATCTTCACTTATGTTGGGAATGGAACTCACGGCCTTTCTGTAATCAGAACGACGCCCTACCTAGCCAGATAACCACCTCCTTGTTAATCAATATTTACATATATATAAATGAAATAATAACATGCAATATATATTTAACTCTCACCAAGCTCACGTGGAATTCATACGTTTTCCCAGTTTCTAACCTTACACCATCAATGTAAGGGTCATTTGATTCGAAAGGTGATTGAATCGATACTATTATTTCTGGAGTGCGGCGAGGGTCAAATAATTCATCTTCTTCCACTGTCAATTCAAAAGATTGAATAACAGTTGGTTGACGTAGTTGAGCTGCAAAAGAATAAATTTTTAAGTCGTATAAAAATTTTTGAAAGCTGCGATTCGTAAAATCTGGTGGGTTTAGTCTATCAGTCTAATGAAAGTAAAATAATAAACATTTTTAATGATTTCAAATGATTCTCCTATAAATTTAACTTAATATAGTATTTGATTCAATTGATATCTAAAGTCTTATTAAAATATGTTAATAAAAATAAATATAACTGTGCAATATATTCATAAACATAAGAGAAAATAAATTAAGATTGAAATGAGTTTAACTAAAATGTGTACCAATAAGCAAGATTTAAACTATTATTATATAAGTACATTAAAATATATACATTGTCTTTTTGTAATATATACCCCTTTCTTGTTAGAAATACCTTTTCTTTAATTTATATTTATTTATGAGATTAAAGAGGTACTTTATATTGAAATTTTTAAAAAGCCTAAAATATTTAAATATCTGTATACATTATTTAAAACTTGAAAAATATATTAATATAAAGTGAAATATAATTTAAAGCATACAATAAGTAAAACAATTATTCTTATATTCAAAAATTGATAAATTAATTCAAATTAAAGAGTACATTAAACATAAATATGTCGAATAAAATTTAATAATAGGAAAAATGTTAAACAAGACAGTGTAAATGTAAGTACGATGATATATAAAACGATACTTGATAAATTTCTATATCTTACATTGAATGGATTACTATCGGCGTTTTTCGTTTCTTTGTTTATTTCATTTTTCAAATTTTCTTATTCATTTATTGAAATCAATAT
>JAPDSC010025245.1:507684-530199 GCA_026290005.1 Latrodectus geometricus
AATTTTATTATACTTGTTTATAATTATATTTGTAATTTAATTTATTTCGATGTTTAATTATATTTAAAAAAAAAAACAAAAAAAAAATTAAAGTTTTTCTATTTGAATTTAAAAATATGAGCTTAAATGATAAATGAAAATTTTTTGTAATCTATATTTCTTAGTAAATAAAAATTGAATTTTTTTTTTAAAAAAAATCTGCTCCACTTTTTGTCTTTTGAGGAAAAGTTATTTTCGCTTTTTTTTACTTAAAAAAATAATTTTGATTTTCTAGGATTCCTTTGTATGCTTTCTTGAATAATAAAATATTTATGTTTCAAAATTTATATAAAATATTTTTTATATCGTAATGAGTTTTAATAAAAATATTTGAACTAATGTTTTTAAGTTATTAAGTACCATGGAATATTTTATAAAAGTCATTGCTTATTTTTAAATTTATTACAATATTACAATCATAAACCTATATTTTAGTTTTAAAAAAAATCATAAATGAGGATCACTTATAAAATTTTGTCTGCATTTTTTATTTGGTCATAAAAATGTAATTTATACACCCTCTCATGACAAACCATTTTTTTTCTGTAAAGAATTTTCTCTTGCTGATAAAAAAATAAACTTTTGTAAATGTAAAAATCTATTATTTAGAAATTAAACAGTAAAGAGTAAATGATTTTCGCTGATCATATTTCATGATTCTACTATAAGGGCATTTAATCTAATTTAATATCACATTTGAAAAATGAAAGAAACAAAGCACCCACCTCACCAAACATCAGCGAACACCCTCTGCCACCATCCAACAATGCCACACAGCTGACCAAGAAAATGCTCACCGACAACTTCGTAGTAGATTATTTAAGCCTCAAAATACCATTTCCTCAAAACGGGCACTTTAATTAATAAATTATATTGCATTACATAACATACTGAATATTTAATTCTCTATAAAAAAATACGCAGGTGACTTTCGAAAACGTGATACCATGCAACGACATAAAAAAATTATAAAGTTAATTTTGTTATGATATAAAAGCAGCCTCTAAAAAATTCTACTAGTTGATTAAGGAACTATATTATTTAAGCATCCTATATGCATAATTTACTTAACTGCAAATATAGTTCCATTTTTATTGAGTAAATTATTCATAGGCATGAAACGTATGGAGACTGTCTATCAAGAAACTATATAAAATTTTTTTAAATTGCAATGAAAACTAATGACAATATTGAAAGAAATATATCAATATCATACTTGATATGAATTTTGGAATTAACTTCAGAACAAACGAATTTTTCTTCAATGTGATAAAAGTACAAAAAGGAGTAGAAAAAAAATATATTTTAAAAAAATAAATAATTTTTTAATTTTTCTTCCTGGATTTTTTTAATACTCATTTTTGCATTTTTGAGAATTATAATTTTGCGAGCGTCTTCTACAGAGCATTTATAATTTCTTTAGAGAAATATTAAGTTACTTTATTTGATTTTAATGAGAATTAAGATATTTTCTTTTACACTTCTTAACATTTTTTTTCTCGCGTTTACTCAAATAACTCAATTTATTCGAATTATTCAATAAGCTCATATGATTCAACATTCGATTTTTAAATCCTTAAATTTTTTTGAAAAAGTTCTTAAGGTATTGAATGTAAAACAGTTAATGAAATCATGAGTTTTACAGAAAAAGTAAATTTAATTTATTTTACTTTTAAAAGATTAAAATTTAACAGAAATTAGAAATTTATAAAGTTTTGCATAAGATTTTAAATAAATATTTGTCACATTTCCTAAAAATTACGCATTTTTTTTTCAATTTGATTCATTTATTTACATATCACTAAAAAGAAAATTTTTATTATAAAATTAATTTTTGCTCATTCTTTCTAATTAAAAATTTAAAAATTTTTGAAAAATTTAAAAATTTATTGAATTATTTGAATAGCTTTTGAATCTATCTATTCTGTACTGGAAAATTTGAATGTTTTTTATTTCGAAAATAGTACTTGAAGTATTTTTTAAAATTACACATTGGCTGCTGTTTCATATATTAATTAATTTTTATTGATCAATAAAACTAAGAATTTTTAAATACTTTTTTATTTTTTTCGGTAACATTTTAACATATTCTAGAGCTTCAAATAATACATTAATAAATTGCTTGATTATTTCTTAGACTTAAGAAATGATGAAAAGTATGATAAGATATATGAAAAGTTTGATATTTAATCTGTACTTTGAATGAAAATTTACCACATTTCTTATACATCACACATTTGGATGAATTTTCATTTAATTCAGTTTTTATATCTCAGAATAATTTGAAATTTTCGGATTAATATTTATTTATCCGTTCATCAAATTTTTTCTGAGTAAAATTTCAAAACAGAAGTTTTGGGGGGTTTGGAGGATTAGGGCATCGTTTTCGTCATCAAACAGTAGTCAGTTCGAATCGCGTTCTAAACCATTCTAAAGGAACATCCAACTTATTCACTGATTGTTACAATGGCCAGTAAAATTTGTCATGGTTTCTTATTGCCTTTTATGTGAAATGATACCTGTGGGGGTAGCTGGACACATCTAAGGGTATTCTGATTGATGCTTATTCTAAATTATGAAGACTTATTTTTGAGGCTACAATTGCATGTCCATTCACTGGGTGTGTCACTGTATATAGGTGCCATTACTTTCATCTTTCAATTCAAACATTTGAGAATATATTATACTTTAAAATATAGGAGGAATTCATATATCTTTTCTTAAAAGGTTTAAATATTTTTTGAATTTATTCTAAATTTATGCATTAGTTCCAAATTTCTCTCTTATTTTAAAGAATATATCCCATCATAAAAATTATAAATTGGCAGAAATTTCGCATTTGACTCAGTTTTCGCTATACACTGAATTTGGAATTTTTAAATTAAATTTTCTTTATTCGCATTTCTTTATGAAAGGGTTTAAATATTCACGAAAATTAAAAAATTAAGTTCTTTAAATATTTATCACATACATGCCTTATGTGTGGAAAAGTTCCATACTTCTATAATTTGGAAATTTCAAATTTCCTCTATTTTTATTTATTTTTTATAATACAAGTTTTGCATATTTATTTTTTAAATTTAATGCATTTGTATAGAAAGATTATGGTATCTGTTTTTTTAATTAAAATATGTTTTAAAATAATTTTTGAATTATATCTCTTTTCCTTTGATTATATAAATAAATGGATAGATATATGATAATTGGATGGATATATAATAATTGGATATAACAATGGTTATGAAAATAATTAATGAATCCCATTATTTTATAAAACTTAAACAGTTATGTCTCAATAAAAGACATTTAGGATATTTAAATACATAAAATCATTCAATTTAAACCTTTTTTATAAAAAAATTAAATATAGTGCGTTTTCAGACAGGAGCTATTAGCTGATTGAAAACCTTTTCGTATCTTTATCAATTATACTTCTACTTATATTTTATTTATTCTTCATTTTCAGAAGCGTGTGAATGAAAAATAAGCGTTCAGTTTTCACGCAAAAAAGCATGCTTGTAACGAATATACTTGTATCTTTGAAATTTTTATTACACTTGGGATAATCTAATAAAAAGACCAGGAAATTAATTTTTTTTTCATTAGGATAATTCAAGTAATTCTGTCATCAGGTCATTTGTTAAGTTAACCTGTATAATGTTCCCTTACTAGGCTGGGCTTCTGACATTTCTGTCAAAAACTATCTGTTACAAGGAAATGCATTGAGGTAAAATATTTCTTGTTTCCATTTCTTTTTTTGTATTTTATTAAGTAAATTGCATAGAAATTAGAATAAATTTTAAGAATTTTTAAAAAAATTTTTAGGTACATCCAAATTATAAATCTAATAAAGTAGCGAAAATATTCTTACATAAAAAATTAATATCTAAGATTAGTATCCAAGAATACAGTTGAAACGTTTTCCGCACCAAATATATTGGTACTGCATGTTTTGTTCTTTGTAATAGCATCATCAAAAAATATATACAATTATTACCTTTTTCCTTAAAATTATTTATCCTTGAACAAGAAGTTCACCTAGACCAGAAGTATAGTCCCATTCATGTAAATTAAAGTACTTGTATTCGAATATAGATAATAATAACACAAAATATATATTTTCCATGTTGGATTACCCATGCTATGGTGCAAACCTGAGAGATTTCTAAGTTTTTTCCATACCTTATGTGCAAAATGACCAATATACGATTAAAAATCTTCTTGAACGTCAAATGAAGATTGGCATCAAGCTTATGAACATTTTCAGAAGGTTCATATATGTAAATATGAAGGTTCATATATGAAAATGTCAGGCTGTTTCACAAGATAAATAATGAAAATCTATCTATTAGCCTTTGTTTGTCATATTGGAACTCTGGCTGAAAATTCATTAAGGAAAGCTAACTATTATAAAACATTTAAGAAAACAGGTTGTTCATAAAGGTCTTATAGTAGCTTTCAATTTTTATATTGCCAATCAGATGCCTAAGAAATAATGGAAAAAAGGATTGTCTTGGACAAGATTTTTGACACTTTTCTTCGGAAATTGGTATTCTAAATTTCATACTAGCTATAAGAGAATAATTTGAAAAAGATTTTGCATTTGCTCATGTTCATGTTTCTCTATTTAGATAAGTATTTAAGAGTTTTCCAATATTGATCTCTTTCAACATGCAAACACGTACAATATTTTGTTAAAAATTCTTTGAAAACTGAAAAAAAACTTTTTTATCACAATTTAAAAATTTCTGTTGTTAAGAATTTTGTTATGTTGAGTCAAATTGTTGAACTATGTATGGTATCTATAAATGCTGTGTGTTTCTCTCTTCTATTCCCATTTCTTTCGGTGTGAGTGCTTGGGGCTTTGCCGGGTTTAATTCGGTTCTGTCATATGAATAAACCTCAAAATTTTTGAAAATGTCCTTCTGAAAATCATTGAAGTTTGAATTAAAAGTATCCTAAGTAGTTTTAATATCTTAAACTATTTGCTTATTAAATTTATATATCGTAAACGCTCATTAAATTTAAATGTATATATAAAAAGTAATCTTTATACTTTTTACTAATATATTTTATATAATAGGATGTTTGACACTTTTAAAATGAAATATAAGCTTTTAACATTAATTTTTGATTATTTTATATTGATAAATTTTCTTTTATTAACCTATAAAGTACTCTTGAAAGAATATTTTTCTCTTTGATTTCCAGTCGATTAAAAAATGAAAAAAATAGATTTTAAACTCTTCAGCGTGTTGTCCATAACTAAGGGATTGATTTTCGCTGTTTGTGTGGGTGGATGTTTGTACCAGTTGTTGAGTTTTTTAACGAAATTTTGTTCTCACCCTACAATCATGAGATTGGATATTAGAGAAGTAGAAGAATTCATACAGCCTGCTATAACAGTCTGCAATTCAAATCCGTGAGTATTTTTGGAATTTAATTAGAATATTTGTTTAATTTATAAAATTAGGTACTGGAAAAAAGGTTTAAATATCATTAAAAAATAAAATTAGACACTGGAAAACTTCTTAATACAGAAAACTCTTATTTGATTTACGAAAGAAAATGTGATAAATGATAATCTCTTTTCTTTTCTTAAAAATATATATATAAATTAGTTAACGCGCGACAACTTTTTTAATACTTTTGAATTTATGTGATAAAATATATTTACAAATTTAATAGATTATTATACTTTAATTTAAATATAGTATTAATATTATTAAATAAATAGTTTATGTAAATGTGCATTTGAAATTGTTTTAAAAATAAAACTAATTAATATTTTTTTTGCTTACTTACAGAAAATATTTTTTTAATTAATATTTTAGTGTATTTTTATGTAATTTTTTTCAACTTTCTTTTTTAACTAAAATATTATTTTTCCTTTATATTCATTTTATTTACTTTTGAATGTTTCTTTGAAAAAGAAATGACTATGATATAGTGGTAGAATATTGCTCTTCGGAGTGTAAGGGCTAAACTTTCATCTCAGTCATTGTTGAATAACGGAAAATGGATGTGCTTTTGTCTTCAGAATATACAGCTGTCGGGGTGTTGCGTGGGAGTTTTCCGAGCACCTACCATTCAACACGTCAGTATGTCTAACTGCTCTTTTGAAAACTTATGTGGTGGATGCTAAAATGCTAATTTTAAACAGTTGTTTTATTCTCTCAGAGTGATACTGAATCAAATAACTTTACAGTGATACTTTAATGTACAATTTTGTTAATAAGAAAAGATAAGCATAAAAAAGATTATTAAAAATGAAATTAAGAAAAGCTAATATATTAAAGATAGATTAATAATAAATAATATTTCAAAAAAGGAAGCTTAACTAAAATGAAAAACAATATTAAAAAATTATGTTGTTTTATAAATATCTCTTTTTAAATACTTTTTAGATTTAGAAAAAGTAGAGAATTTCAAAAATAGGACATTAATAGTTGCACATTCAAAATTTAATATAGTAGCTGATTAAGGATAGTGGTTTTAATATTTATAAGTTCATATATAAAATACTCAAACATTGATAGTACTGTACACAATAAATGCATTTCGCATACACAAAATAGCAAGCACTTAGTGATTATTTTAATCACACTGATAAAAAAAAGCTTTTAAGTATTAAAGTAACATCAAAGTAAAATCCATTTATATATTTTTTAAGTAAAAACATCAAAACTGTGTTGTAAAAAAATAATATTCAAAAGTTTAAAATTTGGAAAATGGACCCTTGTTTATATATTCACCCGACTCCATGTTCGAAGAACAGGTTGTTAAGAAACAGTATGATTTTTGAAACTCTCTCACTATAAAAACGACGTTAACAATAAAATTTATAGTTTATGTAAATAATAAAAATGATATTATGTAAATTTATGCAAAAATGCCTAATAAAAAATAACTAACGCTTTATTTTGATAGAAAAAGAACAGGTATATATGAAGGGGAGAAAAATATCCATATATCTGATTTTTGTAATTACTCATGCAAATTTTGATGATTTTCAACTTTTATTTGCAGATTCGTGGACAATAGTCAGTGGGGTTCCGGAATGTCTGAGAAAATTCATTTTCTCGATTCGTTAAGTTAGGGGTATTCGGATGAATGGAAATAGGGAGGTCACAGGCTGATGTTGCTAGCCGCTTTAATGTGTCTCAGATCCACCATCACTGGAATCGATATCAAATAGAAGCTTCTATATATGACATGTTTTAATGACCTCAAGATATACCTGCAGAAGACCATTTTGTAGTTCTTTTGAACTGAAGATGAAAAAGCATTTCTGAGAAACAACTTTCTGCAGACCATTCTGTAGCAACAGGAGATGAATACCCACTAGTACGGTGTAAAGGTGTTTTCACCATGCAGGTCACCAGGAATAAGAAGCAACTGTGTGTATCTCCCCTTACCAGAAGACAGAGAAAGCTCCACTTGTCTTGGACATAAAAGCATGTTTCCTGGATTTGGCAACGATGGTATTTTTTAAGACGAACTTAGATTCACATGGAAGAGCAATTCAGAACGCATACTGATCTGGAGGAAACAAAGGACCAGATACCATCAATTCAACTCAGTGGAAAGACACAGTAGCCACGGTGGGGGAATGATGGTTTGGGCAAGAATCTCATTCTGCGGTCATACTGACCAGCATGTTTTCCAGGAAGGAACTGTGACTGGTGTGAGAAACCGGTATAAAATTCTTGATCTATTTGACATCCTACACATTGGTGCAATTCGCAATGATTTCATTTTACAATGAATCCTTAAGCATGCCCTCATAGAGCTGTAATTGTTGAGTTATATCTTGAGGTGTTGATTTTGAGGGAATAGAATGGCCAGATATATGAATCTGGATCTGAGTCCAATAAATCCTCCATGAGACCATCTTGGCAGAGAGGTTTCTGCTTTAAATCTTTCTCCAAGATCTGTTAGAAATCTGGGAAACAGCTTACTTCATGTCTGGTCTTCATTTCCCATTTCGGTAACGGACAATTTAATTAAGCGTGGAAAGTTGATGCCGCCAATGCATTTAAGCTAGAGCTGGACATAACACTTATTAAAGCTTTTTGTTATGTTGCTATGTCCTTTTACCACCTAAAACTGAGATTATTCTTTCTTCCAAGATGGACTTCTCCAGCGAGAGGTTTTTTTTATTGTACATCATTTATATGTTTTTATTATGCAAGCTTCTATGTTGTAAGCAACACACAATTTAACGGTCATTCACTCGAATGTGAATGACCATTTTGTGCACAGTTATTCATATTTGATGATATTTTATTCATTCATTTGTTAATTAAGCGATAAAAACGTGTTGTTTCGTAATTTTTAAAGATCAGTGTATATTTCTATTTAAGTTAATTACTTTTTACAAAATAGTTAGAATTAAAAGTTCATAGTTTGAAATTCGAAGATTTTGTTATAGATGCATGACCCCATCCAAATCTAATTTAGAAATTTAAAAGCTTTGGATAGCACATTCTTTCTGAACAACATATATTTTGCTTTTTCTATCTGGATGCAGAATGAATTGGTAACACACAGTGAATGATACATACAAGGCCTTCGAAATTCACCAATGGTATGTCTTCCAGGAAGATTTTCACAGGTAATGAGTGTGTTCCACAATACAATTTAATCAAAAAATTATACCGACAGATGTTGGGGACAGAAAACAAAACTCTACATATGCCCCCCCCCATTCAACAATGACTGTTTCAAACCCCGTGTGGATTGAAATTCCATCGCAAAGTTCACTGCAATGATAAAACTTTTTTTTATTTCTAATGGTGGGCACCCTTGAGCAAGTAAGTACATTAGCTCATTTGCCGCAACAAGGCAGGAAACTGTTACTCATTTTATCGTTACCCGGTTGGCACCTGTGAACCAAGTTACGGAGGTACGAGTAGCATCACCCACGCTACCTCAATCTCGTTTATAGGGTGAGCCACATTCATCCATCTTCTGAGGAAAGGACAAGAAACGGAGAGAGAGAGAGAGAGAGTACATCCATGAACGAGTTGGGATTTAAACCCAGGTCCTCCCCATCAGTAGTCAGTTACGCTAACCTCTAGATAGGCTGGGCGGTTGATAAAACTTTATTACCTTAAATTTTATTTAATAATTTTAAGTTGATTTTATTATTGCAGAATCAAGAGAAGCCAGTATTGCAATAAATACCCTGTAAATTGCCAAAAGCCATTGGATTTCACTTTTTGCAAGAAATACCCTCATTATTGTCAGCAAAAGAATATATCTGAAATCAGAGTAAGTGTAGTGTATTAAAAATCATCCAATCCTAAAAGCAAATTTTTAATGTAGACTTACGTATCTTTATGAACTGTATATAAATCTCATGCAATAATATATTTCATGAAATATGTTAAAGCTTAAATAAATTTTTGAGCCTTTTTTTCATATTAATGAAAAATTCGTGTTCATTATTTTCCACTAAAGAATATATTTAAATTTCTGGTCGAAACCTTAGAAAATAAAAAGAATGCAGAAAGTTCGATCAAATATATTGAAATATGTAATTACGACATCAAATAAACTGCTTATATCATTGTCCTCATTTGTTTATATTGCTGAAATATTGAAGTTAATCCCAAAAGCTTATTTTTATTGACAGAATATTTACTATTGACAGAATTATTTTTTTCGTTAAAAATAATTCTGTCTATAGTTTGGATAAAAAAATAAGATCACAAATTATTCAAAAGTTCTTTTTTTGTAACTAATTTGAAATGCAGTTAAAAATGTAAATATTTTTTAATTTCCGTTGCAAGATTATGTCAGCCTTATGTCTCTTAAATTTCCTAATAAAGGACTGGTAAGAAATAAAATTCTTGCCTTTATTAATGGCTGAAAACAAAATGGCTCACAGAAAATGTAGCCCATTTTTACTCTTCGAAGTAATTTTTATCAGCATCCCTTCCCCATATGTCAACAAGTACACAGTTGTGCAATTTTCTTGCAAAAATATCTGGGGTTTTCAAAGGAAAAGAAAGTAAGCGAGAGTCTACTTCATTTTGGTGAAAGGTTTCACAAAGATCATTCAAAAAGGCCTACAATTCTGATATCGAAGAAGAATTATCCTTGCAAAGCCACTAAAGTTTGAATTCTTTGGTTGTCTTTACTATGACTCTCATGACTTTCAGTACGAGCTTTTCACTTCATGTTTTACACTTGACATTATTTACTGGTTATATATATATCGACAATTTCGCATCTCATATTCAAAGTACACTCAAGAATATTGTAAATAGCGCAATAAGATGAATCTTCCTAGCGTCGCACGTGAACGTCATATTTCTGAATCTTCTACTCTGCACCGGTTTATACAGGGCCCACTTTTTGATTGAAGTGCCAATGCCGGGTGTAAGGTTATGTGCATTGGCACCAATCTTGGATCGTTTTCATATCGGATCTCATTGTACTTATTTGCAAAGTTTCTGACTCATACCTTTCTTCTTTCTTCATGCGCTATTTTCAATGTTCCTGAGTGTATAATAACCTCGACTGATCTAAATTGAGTAAAGTTCGGTGTGACGGTTAAATATTCTGAAATTTTGATTTTACTTTTATGTGTCTCATGCTTAAAACATTACTTTTTAAACTCTCTTTCACCTTTTTTCGTCATGAAGAATGACAGTGACTTTTTAATCTTTAGGGACACGAAGTTTTAAATGATTTTGTTAGATGTTAAATTTTTAAATAATTTAATGAATTTTTCTAAAATTTTGAAATTCATCATAATGAAAATTTGCATTATATAATTTTTTGAGCTATGTGTATTTTGTTCATTAATTTGAACACATAGTTCTTGAAATGCTAATAAAATATAAGACCTTAAAATATTTTATGGATCTAGATTTCCTTCAGAAAAATGTATTTAAGAAATAAAAATGCCCTGATGAAAATAAAGGCATATTAGTCAGCACATTTGTCAGTTTCAATAGTTAAAAATTAAAATTTTAAGTCACTTTTTTACAATTAGCCTGTACAGTGCAAATATAAAATTTTTTAGCCTACACAGCTGTACAAAATAGTCATATTACATAATGTTTTAAGTAGTCCAGTACGTAACTTTTTGAATTTTTCATTTATTCCTTAGAAATAAACTGTATTCTTATGTCAGAGGAAAAATATAGTAATTTTTAAGTAGTTCATCCTTATAACATTGTTTGTAAACTGCTAAAGAGTAACATCCAAGTCGTTTTGAAAAGAAGTAGCATTAACTAAGACTTTTAAATATATTCATATTACGTGTATACATTTGGATTTGATTTTAAGAATTTCTATATATATATACACGGCCCAATACTACTTCCATACGCATCACAGCAATCAATTAAAGACGATTAAGAAAAATAGGTGACACAGACGAACATTTGCCAATGCGTAAAGGAAATATTCTATTGCCAGTAAATAACCATTATGCGTGACTAATCCGACTAAAAAATATGATAATTATTGAACATAATGTGTAAAATAGGCGGAATGCTCCAGAATATAAAGTTATTGGTGTCGTAAGGGGTCCACTGTATATATATTACAACGACAGCCAACGAAAAACTGTAAGAGATTGCCTCTACGGAGCAGAACAGTGATTAGATATATATATGAAAATAAAGCAGAGAGTTGGTTAACCGAGGTAAATGAATGCAGAAAAGGGCAGTCTCTTCAGAAAATAAGACAAAGAGCCGCAAATAACCACTGAGATGAACATCTGCATTCAGTATTCTAAATTCCTCATAACGATTAAAAGGAGCAGTTTGCTGACAATATTCTACTGACTAGCAAAATACAGCAACAATAGCTACAGGTAATCTTGTTTTATGAATAATCTTTTAATTATTTCATACAACCAGATGGGTGTTCGTCTAGCGAATACGGACAAATGTATTTCCTGTTAACTTTTAAAACTGCATTTAATATTGAGCCCCCTGATCACAACATTAAATACTTTCATTTTCTTAGGGAGCAAAGTCCATGATAGGGTTTCACCAGAAATAATGCGTGTAACGGCATACAAATTTCAGTGAAAAAAGTGAGGAGATGGATACCCCAACGATTAAATTTGTGCACGCATCTGTACATTTGGTAGTCGTATTTAGGCTATGAGGTTCAGCAATATACCCTTTTTATAAACAGCATCTGAGGTCTTGTGCGCCATATGCTACTCTGGAAAAATCTTAGAAAAATGACTTTTGAGACGTCAGGGAGCTCAATACTATTAGTTAATGACTAATAGTATTGAGTTTATTGAATTCCATGAATCATGTTTGTCACTGGAATGACTACCCATGAATTGGGTTTGATGCAATAGCAACTTATGTTGGGCTTAATGTGAGTACCATCTAATGTTGTGTCACACGGTGGTTTAAAGTTCTAAGTGGATGCCGAATTAGAATTAGTATACACAAGTGTAGTACAGACCGTACAGTATTTACCAGTTTCCTATTTGAATCCCTTTGTTCTAGTCATGTACCTCTATTAATACAGAATCTATGTCCACTCAAAGCATACGTAACTTATTCCATGAAGTAGAGTCACGTGCATGGATACTAGCAACTGGGGTAGTATTGACCTCTAAAAACAGATCTAGAAGTCTGGAGTAGTGTCATCATCATCCTACTTGGACCATGAAATAGAATTGAAAAGTGTTCATGGAAGAATATAGTTTTGGTCTGTGGAGGAATGACGGCCCCTTACGATGAAATAGAGGAAACTACAAAACAACTCATTCTACCGAGCAACATTTTGCCGGCACCATAGTTTGAGTTGACGCAATGTTTGATTACAAGATACCTCTGTTATATTTTGACGACAGTTTAACAAAGACCACTACGTTAAATAAGTTGTAGAGCATTTTGTTCTACTTGTTGCTGGGTGCACCAAACATGGTATTCCTGCAAAAACAATGTCAGGCAACATGTCGCACTGCATATTCTTTACGGCTTAACCAAATATGATATCCTTCACTGGCCGGCAAATTCCTCAGATTTGAATTCCATCTAGTAAAAATAGGGGATTTCATTGAACGTAACATAAACTGAGTATCATTAGCGTTAACTGTGGAGGATCTGCTCACAGAAATGGGTGTGATTTGGCAATGGTTATCTCAGACAATCATTAATATACTAACAGTTAGAATGTCTCGCTGGATTGAGGCCTGTATAGTTGTTTGAGATGGTCACATTAGATACTAAACTAATTGAATTATGATTTTATTTACCTATTTTTCTAATAATTTGTAGATTTACATTACAACGATAGTTTCCAAAAATCCATGTATCTGCTGAGTGTCTTTCTTTTAGATACCTCAGAATGTCATTGGCTGGACGCTGAAAATTGATGACGTAATGGAACTTACTCCTCAACAAAAAGATTTCATCCGTTGGTGAGATTACAGAATTTTTTTCTCATATATTTCAACAGCTGGTGAAATGTTTTGTCTGTGTGTTTAATCCACTATATTAAATATCCACAATATATAAATTAAACCACATTTTTTTAGGTATTTGGTTTGTTAAACAAATATTCAGAATAGAATTTTGAAATTCAGTACATTAAGCAAAAATATTTAACATGTTCTTTAAAATATATAACTTTAATTTACTAAGCAAATATTTTATTTGCTATTTTAAATTTGCACTGTATTTAAAAATCTTTTAATATTTTAAGTCTATAAATTTATGTATGTACACACTAAAAAGTACACCACTTAAGTATTTAATAGAATGTGTGAGCAAGTACACTGCATTAGTAAAATATTTAAGCTACAATTTTAAATACTTAGTATATTAATCAATTATTTAAGCAACTATTTTAAAAATTAAGAAAGAATTAAAGCATTTTTTAAAAATTAAATTTTTTGTTAGAATATTTTAGATATATTTTAAAGTATTTATTACACTAAACAAATATTTAGCCTCTTCGGCATCTATTGTACTCACTATGGAAGGAGTTTTTTCTGAATGTCCATTTTCAATGAGACACTTTCATTTTGTGTTTAAATAATCTTTAAAATAAAATAATAATATAAAATTTGATTGATAAATAATTTGCTTCTGTTGATTCCAAAACAGCTCTGTGAAAATCTTATCTCTGAGTTGATCTAATTAACACCCCTTATCAAATATCCAAACAGATTTTCCTAAGCAATTACCTTAGCCAAATAATTTTACCCTTCTACCAAATGTAGCAACAAAATTATCTCGTCTTAACAATCATTCAAAGATAACTTAGCAATAATAAAAAAGTATGTAGTAACTTCTCATACTTATTGAGCGTAAACATGATAGATTGTTTTACTTTTTAAATATTTAAGATATTTATCCCAATAATTTACCATTCTGTTTCTTGTGATTTCTACTTGAAAATAATCAAATTCATTACAATCAATTAAATTTTTGTTGAATGGGTTTTTAAATAAGTCAAAGGTATTTGCAAGTTTTTGTAAAGAAGTAAATAAACTCCTTTATTCATATTCAATATGCATAATGAATTGACGAAAAGATTATCAAAAATAACCTCCTTCATTTTTTTTCAGTGAGAAACAATTTAATGGTCCATTTTTCTTTGAATCATCTCGGCTAACGAATCAACATCTTATTCCTTGTTTTATTCTCAATTATGGAGATCCAAAGATTTATAAATGGGGTAGGTTATAAATTAAAAAATATTTCATATTTAGTAAGATAACATCCATAATTGTTTATTTAGATTTAATACTTCTAAGAAAATATAAGGTAAGTCCCGAATGGCACCAATCATCAAATACTTTATATCAATTTTAAAAATATTTTGAGAACTTTAACAGAAGATATGAGAGTTTCATGAGAAGAAGAGTAATTAGTAATATTTTAAGAAATAAGATGTTTAAATAGTGTTAAAAACAGAAAGATGAAAGAGAAAATCAATTTACATATTGCAAAATTATATAGAATTTTATTAATATTTCCATGGCAGTCCACGTGGCAAATGAAGAGATGGCACCATACTATCACATGATAGCATGAGACTTCATGTAATAATCAAAGCATAGACTTTGATAATGTATTCAAATGAGAAATATTTATGATGAACACTATATATCTCTGATTTAACACAGGGTAATTTATTTCCGTTTGAACAAATCAAAAATGAATTTTTTCACTTAGAAATTTTAAAGGAATTATTAATTTAAATTGGCTGTATTTAATTGGTTGATGATGTTGATATTTTGTTGATGATGTTCAAGATGTTGATCTTATTTCCATCGTAATGTATTTTAAACAGTATGGAGTTCAAGATAAATACTTAAATTCATTTTAAGATTGAAAAAGTTACTTAAGTTGTTAAACTTTTTATGTTTATTAAAGCTACTTTACTTTGTCAGATTTCTTTACATAAAAAATGCAAATCCAAATAGATGCCTATTTTTGCAATAGAAATTCATTATTCCATGAAACTGAAAACTATTTTAAAAGATTTTCGTAAATGTTTGGCTATAAAGCTATAGAAATTAGTTTTTTTTCTGTTTAGTTTTTACAGCTTGAAAGCCATTTTAAATGCATTTTTGTAAATGCTTGATACAACTTAATAGAAAATCTAACAGTTAAAAATTCTTCAAATCTTCTCCCTTAGCGTTTTCATCTTCCGTGCAACTATTTTACGCTTCACTTGGCTATTATAATAGTTATTGATGGGGATACATTTTGTAAGCTTTTCTAATAAAAATCAGAGATTTTAAGAAATATCAAAAATGTTTAAATATTTGTGAAAATGTATATATTATTCAAAACATTGGTATCGTTAAGCAATTCCCAATGAAAACCTTAAAGATATTTGATGTTTTTTTCAAATAAATCTTAAGAAAAAGAGATAATTTAAATCAATAGCTTTCTGCAATGAAGATAAAAAATGATGTCCTTATTTGTTCCATAATTTAAAAAAAAAGAAAAAACACAAAATTTAAAAGACAATTTTTTAAGGAATCTTTCTATAAATGCATTTGTTCTACAGAATAAGAGAAGAATAAAGACAAAATTTATAGGGTAATTTATAAATAAATGTGCAAATAAACATTTTTCTATATTTTTAGAGTAAAAATGTTAATTATATAAGTGAATTTATCAGTAACGGTGTAAAAGAACTTATTATTTTATAAAATTTCGGTGCAAAAGAAAGCAAAAGTTGTGAGTTAATTTATCAAAAAAATTGTAAACTAATATGTATTTTTGGTTCAACGTAAAAAAACGGCAAGAAAAACATTAGCACGATACAATAACAAAAGTATTAGATAATTCATCAAAATACAATTTGAAGTAAGTTTATTAATTCTAAAATTTTCATGAAATATAAAAAAGAAATGATTTTTAAGTTAATTTATTAATAAAATAGTACCTAACTTATTTGTCATACAATTTTAGCATGGTAATAAGCAAAAATTATTTTTTAAATTGAGAGCAAATTAGTTTATTCTACATTTTTATCCTAAGAGAAATAGTAAAAATGGTATCAATTATTCTATATAGTCAACTCAATAAAAATATAAGTAAATTTACTCTTTAATTTATCGCAAGAAACGAAAAGCATGCGTGTGGATTGATTCGTCATTAAAACTGTAAGCAAGATATAAATTTCAAAATCAAATAAATTAACAAGTCATAATATTCTTAAATTTTGATTGCATTAATATTGATGATGTTCCATATAAGTCATTTATTGTTATGTTAATGTAACAAATTGCCTGGAAGCGTAGTAGTAGCGTTTTGCGCTCCGTAAACACATGTATGAGGTTTTATCCTCGGGGTGGGAAATGTCGACTCAGCCTTTATTATTTAAGTGGATTAATAAAACTGAGTACCAAGCATGCTTGGGAATTAAACACTGGTGATTTCGCATTAGGATGACCACCTAATCGCTACATATACTTCGCACCCCAGAGTCCTCGGACAAGAAAATAATTATGGGTTGTATAGACCTTTACCCTCGGATGGGTTGTAGTACCACAGAGCTTAGTTTAATTTAACGAATTGCTTATAGACACTTTTGTTATGAAAAATATCTTCATTAATCCCTATCTGAAAAACTTAAAAAATATAAGAATATAAGAAGCTAAAAAAAATATACGAAGCTTATTATGTTTGCAGAGCTAGGTAAAAGCACTGAGATAGCATCATTTGAGCTGAATGTGGAAGAAAATGAAACATTTGAACCGAATTCTATTCCTTTGGCACTCATAGGCGTTCATTTTATCTCAGACGTCATTGATCCAGAGTTTGAAGGTGTTCCTCTGCAGCCAGGAAAGAAATATGATATTCACTTTCGCTTAGTAAGTATATGTTATATTATTGAATATGTTTGAATAGTCCTGTTATTGCATATTTTTGAATTTTTATGTTATTGTGTACGTGGATATTAAATCTTCATGTAGCGCAGATTTTTAAACTGAGAAAATATTTATAGACATTCTGAAATAACTAGATCCGAAAGTATTTAAAAAATGAAACTTACTAAAGAAAAATTGGAGAAATTTAATGGTAAATGTAAAATTAATGCTTAATAAAATTATCTTAATGATTGAATATTTATTTCATATTATTGTATGTTAAATTAAGATTTCTTAATGTAATTTTATTATAAAATAATATTTTACTTTAATCATATTGTAGATTTACTTATGTAAATCAGAATATTTGTTAATATTCTAAAAAATTTTATTTTATACATATTTAGAAAAAATATGCTAATTAAATAATTTTAATATTTTTTCCTATAAAAATACCTAATGAATAAAATGTAAAAAACAGTATAGTGTTATTTTTAATTTTATTGAAATAATATTTTAAGATATTTGGAGAAAATAAAGATTTCTATTAAAAAATTTATGTTTCTTAATAAATTCCAAATATTTTCCAAATAATATTTTCAAAGTGTTTGACACTGAAGGTTTAATTAAATGTTTTAGAAGTGAATCGATTAAATTATTATATAATTCAATTTAAGTGTTGAAAAGGAACCAATGATATTTTGTATTAATAATATACATTGTTGCACAATAAAATATACAATTTTATTCCATACTTTTTAAACAGATAAAAATATAAAAAAGAAATGAAGGATTTAAATAAGAAAATGAAATATTTTTTTAACTTTTTACTAATATTCTTTATTTTCACTAAAAGGTTGTGCTTAAGCCATCCAAATTCTTATTGAACTTATTATTAGAAAGATATTGTTGCTATCTTTTTTGATTAGTTCCTCTTAGAACTGTATTTAACAGTGTGTTGTCCTCATTTAAAATCATTTTATATCGTATAATGGTCTAAAGGATCATATAAAAACCGAAAGTCACATTATTGCATTTTATTGTCATATATTTTTGCTCTCATTCTCAAAGCAGTTCATAATTTTTGATATTTATAAATGATAAAGTCATTCATAGTTTTCTTTATTTTTAGCATAAGTTTTCAGTTAAATTAACTACAGGGAAACTTTTTTTTATTTTAGTTTTGTGTATACTAACGAATTTTCCAATCAAAAAAGAATTCTAAACTTGTGACAACAGAAAATAATTAGTTTTGGTTATATTGATCACTCTTTCCTACATGATAAATATAAAAGCATTTACTAATTTTAAATTATAGAACTAATAGAACATAAGTATTTTATTTAAAATTTTTATTAAAATGTATTGATTTAATTTTAAAACAGCATTTTTCCTTGTTTTTAAAATATTTTGAAATTAAGATTATTTATCCATGACAATTATTAAGGAAATAACATTAAGAAGCTGATAGAACCATACAATTTTTATAACTTTTTTAAATTTATTCAGTTTACTATATTAGAAGGAAAAATAAAAAAAAACAGTTCTCTCTCTTATAATAAAAATATTATATGTATAAATATTAAAGCAAGACTTTACATAACAAAAATGACGAATCGCATAACCATGTACTAATAAAAATACAGAAAACTTTAAAAGTTATTTACTAAATTTTATAAATATTATAAACATAAATTTCATAAAATTCATAAACATAATAAGTTTAAAATATAATTTAGAAATTTAGTATGCTCGTCAATTAATTTTTTTTTTATCTAATTTAAAGTTTTCATTAAGAACCAGATTAGTTTCTTTTATGAATCTTCAATAATGAATAAAAAGAAGTTTAAAGGCTTTAGTTTACAGTAATCTTAAAGGGTGGCTAAAATTTAAGTTAACTAGATTTGAACTGTATTTAGCAACAAATTTGGCCAATTTCAAATTTCAGGATGTTTATCCGGCATATTGTTTCCAGATGTTACTTACTTAGATTGTGAAAAAATTATTTTTTAAATTTTTGTGAAATTTTATTAGACATTAAACTTAGTTTCTAATTTATTTTTGGAATGGAATTTCTCATTTTATTTCAAATAGTTTCTATAGATGGGGAAGTTTAGTTACCAAAAATAACAAAGAAAAAACTCATTATATTTAAAGTACTAATTTAAGAAATAATCTATTATAATATAAGTTGATACAATTGAAAATACGCACAAATGTTTGAAATTTATGGAAGTATAATAAAAATTCCGAAACCACATAGCTTTCACATTTAGAAGTTAAAGCTTTGACTTAAGAATCAGTTAAAGATCATGATGGTGAAGAAAATTCTAAAGCATATAAATAGTTTCTTACCTCTCAGTTTTTACCCGTTAGTGCTTGGATATGTTAATGAGGATTCAGGTGTTGTCCACTTGACGGTGATTCAAAGTTATGGGCATTTGTTTATTTTTAATTACTTTGATAAGCAGAAATAGATAATCTGAAATGTATTGGAATAACCAAGTTGTAATAATGGTATAAATTAGATTATATATGTATACATACATACTGATTATAATTTTAGGAAGAAGAACATCTGCTTCCATTTCCATATGAGACTGACTGTCGGAATTACTTAGACAATATTAAAAGTGGACCTCATTCTCGTCAGGTGAGGGCTTATAGGGAGTATCATAACTTAACAAAAAAACTTTTATTAATAATTAACGTTATTGTTAAAAATTATCAAATAGTGATTAATAAGTATTAAACGTTATTAAATAACGTATAACTAAATAAAAGGATTAAGTAACAATTACTAATAAAGTATTGAGCCGTTATTAAGTAATGGTTTCTTTCATTTACACAGTTGGAGACAGACTAATATTTGAACTTATATATAGTTGCACATAAAATACAACATTTCTTTTAAAATTTCAATTATTTTAGTTTACATACTTCATTAATATATTAAATTAAAAGGAATAAGATTTTGAAGAAGTCATGAATGTTATTTAATTTTGGTCAAATAATTCAAGTAACAAATATCAAATAACTGATGATAGACAGAAATAGTTCAGTAATTATACAAAGCTGCTAAATTTTCAACTTATTTGAAATTTGCTTATTATCCTTTTTTGGACAAAACTAATATTCCTACTAACATAAAACATTATATTTTTAATAATAAAGTAAAAGTTTACTAACCTGTCTTATGATTTTAACTTAGGTAATTTACAAAATTACTTTTAAAAAATTTATTTTTGAAAAATAAAAAATTGTTATAAAAATTGTTGCATGATTAAATAACAATAAACAGTCATAAGTATTTACTAGTTATTGCAATGAAAGAAAATTTGTTGATTAAAGAAATTTTATTTGATAATTTATTTCCTTTATTCGCAGATGTGTTTGGATACATGTAGAGAAATTTATCAACTTGGTTGCCACAACTGTTCTAACTCTGTATTTGCTCCCTTAAAACTAAGATGTAGAGGTAATTATGCTGATGGAATCGAAACAATTTAAAATATCGTTCACACAAAGTGCTTTCACCTTGAATTCAGTCTATTTTAGTTATAAACTTAAAAGCATATTATAAAAATATTAAGGATTTTTAATACTATAATAAAATGAATAAGAAAATTTTCAAGAAAACTAATAAGAGCATTTTAAATAATATAATAAAATGAACAGAAAGTTCCAATAAAACCAATACTAATGTAAGTATATAACAACATATATATTAATGCTTTTAATTTTCAAAATGCTATGCCTAAAATTACTCAATTTGTTAGGGAATACAATAAGATATTTTGTTTATACAATAAGAATTTTGAAGTTAGAACATAATATTGTGCTTCAGTCTATGCTATATATAATAATTGAACTAAATAGATGATAATAATATATTGCAAAATCAAAAAACATTAATATCTTCTATATAATGTTAATATTAAAGTAAGTTTAAAATTGATAAATATGATAAATGTTCAAACACAAATTTCTGTCTTTAACAATAGACTCTCTGCTATTTATGCCATTATTTAAAGAGTTAATATATATCGTGCATAATGTTAATATGAAAATACTTTTAAAATTCAATTGTTAAATGCGGAAATATAAATAGCTTATGTACACTGCTATTTATGAATTATTTCAAAAGTTAAGACACTCACATATATATATACACATAAAATGTTTATGTGAAAATACTTATAATATTGAAAAGTTAAATGTTGAAATATAAGTAGCATATTTTTAGCAATGGACTCAGCTATTTTCGCAATTTTCTCAAAAATTAAACATATATATAATGTCAAACTGTATCTAAAATATTAACTTTTAAATTGAAATAAAGGGCGCAATATAAAATTTACAAAACTTTAAAAAATATCTATAGGATTTTTAAATTATATTTTCCTTTTTCTATGAAGAGGTGGATACAAATTATTATTGTGATCTATAAAATTGTATATACCATGTTACTTTTGAGGGAAAAGGTTATTCTTTTGTCCTGAAGTATCGATAATTCCGGACACATGAAACCAAAAACCATCGATCTCAGAAAACTTAAGTAAATTATTTTTTTTTAAATGATCCATCATTGAGATAATTTAGAAATTTGATGAAGTGAGACTAAGGTATTAACATCATCCCTTAATTGTCGCTAAAAAGGAATTAGTTTATTGTGTTTTGTCATATTAAATTTCTATTGTTGTGGTACTCTTTGGTTAGCAGAAATTAGCCCAGCTGGGAAAACATATATTTCATTATCGGAAGATAGTGAATTCAATGCACAATTTAATAAAAAATTCGTCGGTCTTATAAAAGACAAATGAGGCTTTATAAATAGGTTGGTGTCGCAATGTTTTCCAAGTGAAATGGTGTCTCCTGATGTGGAAGGTCAAGTCTTGAGAGTCTTCTGCTTGGTCTTCTAAAATACGAGCACTCAACCACGTTCAAATATTTACATTGATTGAATAAATTCGTAAAATTTCTTTTTTTCATCAATGTGAGCTATAAGAACTTACCATAAAGTTCGAAAACTAATAACTAAACACTACCAACCAATTAATAATATCAAATCAGTCTTATGGTACATTATTAACATTAATAATATTTTTATAAAGCATATCACCTGATATATATATATATATATATAT
>JAPDSC010025246.1:4892-24198 GCA_026290005.1 Latrodectus geometricus
ATATATATATATATATATATATATATATATATATATATATATATATAATATTGGATATTTTGATGTTTTCTGCATACATATGCTATTATCTATAAATTATAAAGTGTCTTAATAAAATACTTAATAATATATATAGTTTTTAAACAAATATAATTTTACTTTCCTGCATAAAAAAGTCAGATTATCACAGAAGCATAAAATTTAAATATTTTAATCAATAAATCCAAAAATGAAGAATGTGTTACCTGTAAACAATCCATTCCTCTTTAGAATACTGCTGCAATTCATTATGAAATTCATCATATGTCAGCCAAATCTTCTCAGCAATTTCTATATCATTTCTCAACTGATCAATTTGAAATGTTGGCTCAGGTAGATTAAAATGACGAATATCATTCCTAGAATTAATATATAATATTTTTATATAATGACAATATGTAAGGTAGGAAAGGGGAGGAATTCAATAAAAAATTCATTACTTATTTTCATATACAAGTTTATTAAAACTTTCTTACAAAAATATAACACAAGAAAATTAAAGTAAGAAATTTCATATTTGAATAATCATAAAAAACAACAATGCAGTGTTCATAATAAGTTTTAAAACTTGGCATAGGTTACCATTTATAAATGATTTAAGAATGATACATTTGACAAAAAATTATGTATACTTAAGAAATTTTATATTTTTAAAATTTTGTTAATAAAGCCATGAAAACCAATATAATAAGACATGAAAACCAATATAATGCCTAATAAATTTCAGTTTGGTTGGATGGTTGGAATATCTGTAAATCTGTTAAATCTCTATTTTAAAATTGTAGTCTTCATTTTACGACAGTCTATATTAGTCTCTGCTTAGTGAGGGTAATGACTCTTTATTTTATTTTTTAAAATTATATTACTACAAATATTTCAAATTTTTTTTATTTATTTATTATTATTATTACTATTTTATTTTTTATTTTTTTTTGAAAACTCAATTTGTCTTTTTCACAAAAAACTTAGATCTTATTTGATGCTTTACATATTTTGCTTTTTGTTTCCACTTCAATTTCTGAAAACTAATTTGAAAGCGATTCTTTATCAACAATTCAGGAATTATTTATAATTCTTCAATGGGTGAACATTAAAAGATGAGTTAAAATCTAGCCCCAAAAACAAGTTCTATAAATAGAAACTTAACTTAATCAAGTAAATATAAGATTAAGAAGAAATTAAGAAAGGTGGGAATCTCTTGATTTTTTTTTTTCTTGATTCACATTGTTTGGGAACTTTGTAAGATAATTTTGCAAGAGAATTTTCCAAGAACGTTTTATTCACATTAAGTTCTTTCGAAGATGTTCTCACAAGATTTTAAGTCTTGAATTTTAATTACTTCTCTAATTCAGTATGAGTTTAAATTGTTTGCATCCTGTTTATGCAATTCTTTCACAATTCAAAACAATATGAATAATATTTTATTACTACAAATATAACTATATAAATGATTTTTTAAACAAAAAATGGTTACTTATTTTTTATTATTATACTTTTTATTACAAATACTGTCCTAAGCTATATTCACAAAGTATTATAAATAATCATAAATTCATTATGGCTTTTTAAGATTTTTTCCATTTTTTAATTCTGGGACAACTGGAGACAATAACTATGATTACTTTTTAATGGGTCAAAATCATCAATCAACCAATGATAAAAGTTTTATAACGATTTATAAAGGAATAATAACAAAAATGTAATAATATTTACGATTGATATAATTTGGTTATAAAAAAATGGCATTAAATTTTAATAGATGTGTATATTCTTGTAAAGGAATGAAATAAAGATTCAATTTTAAAATTCAAATAAAATATTGCATACAAATGTTAAGATTTGAAACAATTCATATATTTCTTTTCTTTCTATTGTTATCTTTTAATATTATTAAATTATATTTTGGGTATCATTTGTAAGAAAAATGATTCATTTTCTTTCCTCTTGTCTTACTTCCATCTTCCTGTAAATAAGTATTATTTTGTCTATCAATAAAAAATAACTGTCATTCAGAATGTGTATAAGCTATTTCATAACAATTTTTACAAATCAGAGAGCATTTAAGCAAATAGTCATGTAAATATAGACTTTATTTCAAGAAAATTTTTTTTTATTATTATATTGAAATAATATGTATTTTAAAACAAAAACATCATATTGAATATGCTATTACTAACATGAGTTTTTTATTTTTTTCTTCTAAGGTATCAAATTCAGAACGTTTTTCCTTTAGAAAAGTAACAATATCTTGAATTTGTTTTGCCTCTTTTATTTCAATGTCACTTCGAGGTTTCAGTTGATGCCATCTAGCAGCAAAACGTTCTTCTTCTAGAGTATAGTTCTTCAACTGTGATGACACGGCACCTTTAAGAATTTCCATCTGAAATTTATGATGTGCTTATGTTATTAAGAATATTATTCATCACACACATAATAAAATAATATAAATATACAGATACATTTGCATATACTTATGTATTGTTTCATATAAAAGAAATAAAACACATAAAAAATATAATTTTCTTGATATAAAGTATATGTACAAATAATAAAATGCCAAAACTTCAAAGCTGTTGAACAAATCAATAACAAAAAAAACTGAACATTGAGTATTCAAATCAAAAGTTGGTGATGATTTGATTTGTTTCTCACTCAACAGTTACTTTTAATACACGAGAGCTAATTAGATCAGGATTAACAATTTAATGTGAATTCTATGCCACTATAAGCAACCAAGCCTGAATTGAGAATCAAACCTACAAATTATTGAACAGAAAATCAGAGCCATAGCCACCAACTTAGTTCAATAATTGGTACACCAGGGATAGTAGACATATGCTTTTATTAAAGAAAATGTAGCAGCTAGCTTTGGGTCTTCCATAAATAAATGTGAGTCACTTGATCCAAGAAAAATAGAAAATCATTGATGAATCATGCTTTTTTTAGGCCTGTGTTTTCCCAGTCCTCTATCAGTCATAATGATATTTACTATATCAATTACTGCAGAAGATTTCTTTGATATTATAAGGTTAAAAGAAAATATGAGGGCTATTCCTTCACAGCAAAGAATGAAATGTTCCCTGCATGATATAGAAGAGGTTGTGGCATGTTAGACAGCAAACAATAAGAGTGACAGTCAAAATTTGATGTAAAATCATCCAAATATGTATAATATTTGTAGACCCTGTTTTAAACAATTTTTATATAGCTGAAAGTTCCTTGCAAAAACAATCATTGTCATCATCTATATACAGCAATCTCCAAAGCTTATATGTAACAAGTTTTTACATGATTTATTATCTAGCTTCATCCATTTCTACTATGTAAGCATATATGAAGTTGTACAGTTTTGTTAAGGGGTCTTCAATGTTGTGCTGTTATATTGAGTATATTATTAATTATATCTGCAGGGACTCTCTGTTATGTCTATGAGGCAAAAATAAAGGATGAATGTTCTCTGTTACTTTTTTTTATATCCTACAAGTTGCATAGAAAAAATGTGCATTTTGACTGGAATTAAAGTTTTTTGGCATATATTATGCAATATTTGATAGTATAACTGATAATAAACATTTGTATAAATCGTATACAAGAATTTTCAAGTGATATATTAAGATGATCAAATTATTTTTAGGAATGCTTCTTTATATGAAAGAATGTATATAGTATTATATAACTTCAATGGATGTGTATGCATGCATATGTATTTTATACACACATAACAATGCAGGCAAGTTTTAGACTATCTTAAGATAACAAATTTTGAATACTCAACAGTTATTAAGTAACTCATAATTTCAAACACAATCAGGTTTGGTTTATTGCTCAATGGTCATTTTTAACACACAAGAGCTAATTAGAATCGGACCTACAATTTAAAGTGGATTGTGAATCCCTACTAACATTCATATCCAACGTTGGACCTAAATCAATGAGCTATGGAAGAGAAATCAAGAGCTCTAATCATTTGGCTACCAGCTCAGCAAACCATGATCAGTTGATGAGGTCACTCTTCAGCGTGTACCTTCTCTCTCCATCCACTGCACACTAGTGAAACGACTTTGAATGTCACAGATTAGCATGGAGACATCCCCAACCTATGGAGCTCCAGAAACTCTTTGAGAGAGAATGTAACCCCCCTCACAGTCATTTTCCATGGCAAGTGATGCTGCACTTTGCTAACCTTATGGAAAGCAGTGTGAAACTAGTGAGCCACAGGGGCTCTGTAGTCATATACACATATAAATACATATGAATGCATGCATTCACACATATATATACATATTAAATAAAATAAATAAGTAAATAGATACCTAATTATAAATATATATATATTTCGATTTTCATTACATAAATTCAAAAGAAAATTTAATAATTCAAACAATATACAAACCTGTTGCTCAACAATTTCATGATGATCAGACAAAGTATGTTCAAAATTTTCCCATAATACTCTAACTTCACCAAGATCAAATGAAGCTTGCTTTGACCATTTACTTAAAAATTCATTTTTGGCTTCTAATTCCTTACATTCTGCAAGTATCTATAATACATTAGAAATTTTTAAAAGGAAAATAATATTTAACATGAAAATTGCAACCTAATTCTTATAATTAAAAAAATATTATTAAAGCCTTATATATTATTCACATGATATGAAAAAAACTTCTATTAAATAAATTTATCAAAATAGAAATAAATTGTGTTATAAAATAAAAATTTTAGAAATGACATGAACAAAGTTCGTACCTGATCTCGTCCTTGAAGAAACTCATCATGCTTCCTAGTTGCTAAAGCGATATCTTCTATGGATTCTGGATGTTTTGTCAATGTTTCAGTAGCATCATTAAGAAACTGTTTCACTGAATTCATTGTTGTAGCAATAGATTTTTGAAGACATCGAATCATAGTATTTTCCAATTCTGAAATCAAGTAGTCAACATATGCCTTAGTAGGAGCATAACTAACTACAATGCAGTCAAATTTTTCCTCATCCCTTCAAGAAAACAAAACTATTATATATTTATCAAGTAAAAATACATATTATGAAATGTAAATAATTATTATATAAGATCCATCATATTTTAAGCAATTTTCAACTTAAAGAATAAAATGTTTTATATGACATTTTCAAAAGAAGTAGACAATATATTAATAAAATATGAAAACTTACAAAGCTATTTTATTAAATTCTTGACTTTTCAATTTGATAGCTTTGAAGTTTCTTTTCCAATCATCAATGGAATTACAATGCTGTGACACAAATTCTTCAAGATTCACTGATCCAAGAGCTACCCAATCCTGATGATATAATAATCATAATGCTTTTATTAGATATTTCTTTCTATTAAATTACATTACCTAACCATTAAAAAAGAAAAGTATGGAATTACACTCACTTGAAATTTGTTTTTGGCATCTTCTAATCGCTTAAACAATGCTTCAGTTTTACGGTATAAATCCAGAAAGCTATAAGCATTTCGGTCCAGAATAATAGGAAAAATTAGATTTTCTTGGACATCATTTACTCCTTTAAAAAGTATTGGAATTGAAATAAATTTTTTCATTTGATTGTAATATTTAGCACGAACTTCTTCTATTGGAGGACGGAAATGAAGGTAACCATTTCTGAAAAATTAAAAATGATTAGAAAGATACAAAATTAAGCTTTATATTCTGGAAACATAAAGTAAAAAGAAAAAGCTAATTTTAAAAATTAAATTTTTTCTCAATAAATAAATTTTATGGAATTATTAATTTTATACAGTAGAAAATGTATTTAATAATGAGTGTGCAAGCAAATTTTTATACCAAAAATAAAATGTTGCAATACTACTAGCAATAAAAGTAAAATTATTTATGTATAAATACAATAGATTTATAATGCATATTTATTCTTTCCAAGTTCCTTAGTTTTAAATGAGGCAGCAAAGATCAATATTTAAAATAAATGTAATTAGTATATTTTTAGCAAAGTAAATTATCAATAGCTCTATTGTTGAAATAGACTGAAGTGCATCAAGAAATTTTTTGAAGCCATAAATAAATTCTAGAGCCATGAAGTAAATATCATAATGATATATATTAGTCAAGACATTTATTCAAGTTTATGACTGTGAAGTTATGAGTTCATAAAATACAAAAATGGTATATTTAAGGAAAATTAATTTTTTTCAATGGAAATATTAAATAGGTTTAAAATACAATTGCAGAACAGATGAAATTTGATTGAAAGAATACAACTACAAAGAAAAAATAAAAAAAACTAGTAAGAAAAACTGTGCTTTTCTTTTATAGAAACATTTAAAAAAAGAAATAGTCATGCAATTCAGATATCTATATTTTTCTCAATTTCGGTTGGTTTGGCTTTGACAGTGTGTCTCACTAAGATCACTTCTTGCACATGAGAGCTAATTCCATCAGGACTTATAGTTTACAGTTGATATTGAACTATTAGAAACATTAACATCCTATGTGTGAAATAGACAAATGAATTGCTGAAACGAAGATCAGAGGGTACTTTTTTCAGCTACCCTCTAATTCTGTATGTGTGAGAATGTTGTTAGTTTTAAACATTATAATTTCAAACAAATTGAGTCTCATTGTTTTATATTTTTATTCATAATAATTTTTATGTTAAGTAATTTGTCAGCTTAACAGACTGTTTTTAATTTATATATTATTCTAATTTATATTATTCTGTTACTGTTTTTAATTTATATTATTCTGTTATTGTTTTTAATTTATATTATCAAAGTTAAAAATTTGATTTAGATTAAGTTATCTAGTTTTATCAATATTTGTATAAAATCAAAGGTATTGTCTAAAAAATATAGAAAATTGCTAGATATTTTATATGCATATGATTGAAATGCATATTTATAGTTCATTTTTTTTGTTAAAAAACATAATACAATTTATCAGTAAACTTTTTAGTAAGATATTCCAAACAAAAACATTTATTAGAAAAAACTAGGCATTTATTGTAATACAGTATTTGCTTATCTATTGCTTATATTTTGAAATTCTTTAAATTAACAAGAATATGATTTAATATTTTTATAGACAAATTTTGATAAAAATTAGAAAATTTGTCAAATATCAAAAAACAAAATTCAAGATAAAAATTTGATAGTTTCAGAGAAATTTTATTTTTTCAACATTAGATCAAAATTTTTAATTTTGTTTTTTAATCCTTTTTTATTTTAAACTGATGAAAAATGCATAAAATCATTTCTTAAAATTTTTTTATTTCAACATGACATAATATCAGTTTATTAGAAGTAGATATTTCTATTAAGTGTCTTCTAACCAACGTTTGTAATTTGAATTTTGGATGTTATTGTATTTTCAAATTTCTCTTAGATTATTTATGATAATATATTCCTATTCTGTCATGTGGGCACATACTTATTTCATTATCTTTCTATATACATACAAAATTTCTAATTTTCTAACGATTACATTGCGAACACTATTACCATCTATTCAAGATGAAACCAGATTTTTCAATAACAATTATCTAATCAGTTGTTGTTGTTGTCTTGTGCCAGGCAGGTAGAAAGAATGTGCTGGCAGTAAGAATGTGCTGCTCCATTTTTCCAACTGAACCATAATTTGGTGTGGACTGAACATAATTTGGTCCAACTTCCTCAGTACACATGAATAGGTACCCATTTATAAGGTAGGCAACCATTTAGAACATTATACAAGGAAAAGACAAAGAAAGAAAAGGTGAGTGGCATCATAATCAGTTAAATTATGATTATGAATATAGTTCAAAGCATTTCTTAAAAATACAAATGATAATCAGTTACTTTTTCATTCCTAAGTTTACACACAAAACAGAATCATGAGAAAAAATTATACTAAGCTATAGACTGCATTTTTGACACTATTTGTGTATTCTACTTAATTAAATAACAAATTTGTACACATTGTAATAGACATTAACTAAATACAATGTACCTGTATACTAGATCTATCTTTATTTCAGGTAAATGTTCAGTTAAAACTTCAAGACCTAGTTCATATTGACATTCAAGAGCCTTATACAATTGTCGATCCCAGTGAGCTCGCCAAGGACGCATATTTTCAGCAGAAAACCCCTGCAAAAAATATCATAAATGAATAAAAGTACAGTTTACTTAATTATAAATCAGGTAGTGATAATTATATGCATGACAATAATTGTATGCACACAAAAATAAAAACTGTCTATTGAAGCATTCAATAAAAAAGATTTATATAAATGCATTTTTATAATGCTAAAAAAGGAAATATATAATAAAGGATTTATATAATGCTAAAAAAGAAAAAAAAATTTTTTATTGAGTTTTTTATACGTTGAAATTAGTTTTAATATTGAATTTTATTGATATTTTGAAAATTTATTCACAATTTATGTTTTTATACAATAAATCTTGTTTAATATATAAGATACTTTTACAATTTTAAAGGATGAGGGCTCTTCTGGATGATTGCAAATATCAAGTTAATTTTTATGAGAATAATGATCTTGATATATAATGACATAAATAATAAATCTTATGTTAATAATCAAAATTAAATTTTAAATTTTCCTTTCAAGTATTAAGACACATAGTTTCTGAAAAAATAATTTTAATTTGAATTGCTAGCATATATAATTAAAATATGATTGATAATAAGACATTATACCTGCTCTTGAAGTTTCACAAATATAGTGCGGATTTCTACCAAAGTATCTTTCCAAATTTGCTGCATTCTTAATAAATCAGTGTTCATAAGTTTCAACACCTATATTTGAAAAATGTTATTGCATTGAGAAAATCTTGCAGTTAAATTTACAATGATCCAATCCTTAAAAATGAATAAACTGAACCATAAGTAAAAGTATCATATTTAACCAAACCAAAAGTATCATATTCTTTAATTTAAAAATCAATAAAATTTTTGAGAGGAAGAAAAATAATATATTAAATTGTAAAATACAAAATCAGTAAAGAAAGCAAGTTACAAAATAAAAACTTAAAAATATCATACATTTAAAAAAAAAAGTCTATTACACAGAAAGTAGAAAAACAAGTCCCAGATAAATTAATTATCCCTATATAAATCTTTCTGTATTAAATTTATTTTTCAGATATGATCCTAAGAAAAATAATATTTGAAAATAACATTCATAAAATAAACAGAAACAATAATATTAGGTATGGTACATAAGCAATATCACAAAATAACATTGATTAAAAAAATTTAAAGGAAAAATTCACAGAACAAATATTCCTTCATTTAGAATTTCTTTTGATCGCCTTTATCGCTATCATAGTGTAGGTTTTGCAGGAGCTGAATTTCATGCATAAATTAACTTGAGCCATATATTTGTTTAAAATTATTATGTCGATTTAGGAGGATAAATAATTCTTTGGAATTTTCTGAAACATTCTTAAGAGTAATCCTGAATGGTTTATGTCTTTAAGTCATAGAATTTTGACATCTAGAAATACTCATCATTAATCAACATGCATTATTGTTTAGTTACATGAAATCCATGAATACATGGTTAAAAATATCTCAATAGAATTATTTCTTTACTCTAAATAATACAAAATAATTTAATAATAATGTTCAATGTGCAGATAATTTTTTATATTTTCTGTTAATTGAAATATTTCAATAAAATTATATAATCATTTAGAAAGAAAATTAAAAGCCTTTTTCTGGCTTTTAATATCTCAAGGGAAACAACACTTAAACTAAAGTTTCAAATTAAAATTTATACAAAGCCTTTTTACAAAAATATTCTTTAAGGTTGTACTCCTATTGTACTCTATTTTGAGTAATATTTAAGCTTTTTATAATTACATGATGAAAGATGAAAAAATAATATTCCTTTTAATTGAAGCTTAAAAAATACTATGAAACAAATAAAAATTGTTAACTTTTTACTTTAGAAACAGTTTTATAACTGAATGGAAATGAATACTGAAAAGAGAGAGAGTTTATTAAATCAAATACAATTACTTCTAATTCATTGTCATTACAGCTCACTGAAAATTTGGCACAATTCATAAATAAATGTCAAATTAGCTACCAACATTAATATTGGAATTTTCTTTTTATAGTTTACAGTTCTAATATATTTCTGAGTAAAATTATTTTAAACAAAGTTTATGGAAAAAAAACGAATAAAATAAAAATATGCATATTTTAAAATTAATATAGTCGCTGAAAAACTTACCATTTCTGCAACAGTAAAATGTTGCTTTCTTAGTAACCGATTTTCTTTAGAAAGTCTTTCAACAGAATGATGTAGTCTGTTAATATAAGCATCTAAACCAACTTCATCATCCCAAGTTACAGCATTTTTTTCATCAACTACCCGTGTAAAAGCTCTTGCAGCTTCTAACATCAAAGGTTGTTGACTTAAAATCATGTGGTCAGCAATTGTCTTATAAAAGTTAACAACCTAAAAAATTAGTTTTATATTGTACTTAAAATATTAATAAGTAATATAATAAAAAATCATAAGAATTTGTTTCAGATACGAAAAACAAAAATTTATTATTAATTTAAATTAAATTTATTTAATAATAAACAATATAATATAAAAAATAATAAAAATTAAAGGAGATTCAAATAATAAAAGCCAAGTTAATTATTCTGATTATTATTTCATTTCAATCAATAAATTTTTTTCATTTAAATTATTGAATTCTAATTAAATTGCAGAATAAAAATTGATTTTGTGATATGAGTTTTTTAAAAGTAACTGCATAAAAAATCAATAGTATATTAAAGATAAATAAAAAGGAGCTATTTATATTTCAACACAATAATTCTTAAGACAATCAATTTAAAGTTTTTCTGATAGTAATTTCATTTTTTTTTTTTTTTTGAAACTATTTTAATTTTGAAACTAAGATTTTTTTATCAAACTGATAAAATTTTTCTGATTTTACTTATTTTTATGAAGTATTGTTGGGACAATCAGTTTAAATATCAGAACTAGTAATGTGATATTGTCTTAATAAATGAAATAGTAGTGTGATTTCAGTTTAACAAAGCAATTATCACATGAGTGGGTTCCAATACTTCCTCCAAAAAAGAAAATTTTAATGTTTTTATACCCAGTTAAGCATTTTTTCTCACATACTCTGATAATGAATCATATATTTATTTACATATTGATATTGAAATACCATTTTTAGGCCATTATCTATATCATTTTAATAGATTGCTAACTCGTTGGCATTCCATTCTCAGAACAATGAATATTAGGTATTAAAAACATTAATTTTAGCACTAAATATTTGTTTCAATTCATAACAAAATTGAAATCTAACATTTGTAATTCTTTTTAAAAATATAAGAATGTATGAACAATTAGTATAAAAAAGAAAACATATAGGTAATATTTATATTTAACTCAAAATATATGACTCAGAATATTTTAAGAAGCATTTTTAGAATAATGCACAAAATATTAAAATCTCATTAAAATAAATTAACACTACATATAAATTGCACAATTTTATTTATTTATTAAAGTATGTAATTTGTTGATAAATAACATATATACAAAAAAATGGAAGAATGATTATACACAGATTAAAATAAAATAAAAATACACATAAATTGCTTACAATTAAGTGTAAAAGTCTTAATATTTTCAAATAAATATTCTTAAAACATAAAAATGAAATACAAAAATAATAATTGATAGAAATTTCAAAATATTAAGTTTTAATCTACATATTTTATTAGTTGTAAATATATAATGAAATGTATCCAAAAATATTTACTTGTTGCAAAGTTTTTGCTTGAGAGATATGTTTTTTAGCTTTATCTTCCAATTCCAATATTTTATTAGGAATGTTATAACCAAGGACTCTCAATTGTCGCACTTCTCTCATAAGTGTGACAAGGCGTGGGCTATAACTTACTTGAGGTTGCCCTTTCTCATTTAGGAATATAACTGGCTTCTCAGTATTTAATCTAAAAATGATATATTATAAAAGTTTTACAATGGAAAGCACATTTTAAGTAAAATATCTTTGAAATTAAAAATGATAGCACAATACAAAAATGGCAAATAAGTGATTAAAAGTAAAATATATGAAAACAATAAATCGATTTCATAAATTTTCATAATAAAAGAAAAAAATTTGAATGTTTATTTTTGAAGACTATTATAAGTAATTTAATAAGTAAATAAAGTTTAAATTAACTTTCTATAAAAATTAAACCTATTTTAGCAAATATATGTGTGGAAAAAGGAAAAATGATAAGAATATTTATTCCTATACAAATGACATTCCCCTTCTACTTTCGAAGTGTATGCTTGTTAAATCTCTAGATAAATAATTTAATTTTGATTATGAAAAACAGTGCAATAATATGCAATAATAAATTTATATAAATTTAAACTATAAATAAGCAAACAAAAAAACCAGAAATATAACATTTTTCTACTACATTTTAAAGTCAACTATATAAATTGTTAACAGTATGGTCACTTTGAAATGTTTAAGATACATGCTGACCAAAAGTGGTAGAAAAAGTGAATAGTTAAATTTGAAAATATGAGTTATTTCACCTTAGTATTACATTTTCTTATAGATCAATTGCAAGAAATTTAAATAAACTTTAAAAAAAGAAATGAGGCAGACATAAGAATATCATAATTATATGATTTAAAAGTGGGATTAAATCAAGTAGAATGGGTTCAACACTGACAATTAGTATTTGGAAATGAAAGTCTATCTCATATTACTGTATTCATGTAATTTATAAATTTTAACATAGCTAACATTTCCCTCCAGGATGAAGAACAGGAAAACTGTTGTCATCCTGATTGTTGAGAATTAATAGAGAAACTTTTAAATAATGGTGATCACAATGTTATTTTTTTAAAAAAATCAGAAAGTTATGAATCATTGAAGATGAATCCACACTATCAATGATGAAATGATAACATGTCATGAAAGGAAAGTACAGAATTGGCAAAGCCTTGAAGCAGGAAGAACAGAAGACAGTCACAGCTAACTGCTTTTTAATGAATTCTTTACAGTCATCCTTCTAGATGAATTTCTGGATAACTACTAAATATTTTCCAGAAATTTGTCAAGATAATATTAGAGAATTCAATTACCATCATTACAATACATTTTCACAACCAACAAGATAGACTATTGACTTTTTAAGGGAAAAACACATCAAAGGGATAAAACACAACCATTTTATGGTGCCAACTTAGTTATGCGTGACTTTTAGCTACTTTAACATAAGAAACTCACATGTAAGGAATTTATTTGCATCCCAATTATGAGATTCATGTACTATAAACGCATTTTTTTAATTAATTCAATGAATAACTTGAAGCACTTCAAAAAATTTGTAAATGTAATTTTTATATTTTAAAAGTTTCTAGTAACTAATGGATTAACATTGAAACAATTTTTTCAGATAAAATTTCTTTTAATGTTAAGAAAAAAATTTACCTAAAAATATTTCTTATTAGTATCTAATATTTCTTAATAATATATCTAATATTTCTTATATTAGTCTCTTCCTTTACTAATTATGATGACAAATCATTGCTAAATTAAAAATCTATACTACTTTCATTATTTTCTTCTTATTAATCTCTTTTGTTATAACTTAACAAATGGTGAATATTTCTACACTCATCTTATTTCTAATTTTATAAAAGATTACATTTAACAATAATTTCATTCTTATTATGGCAGATTGTAAACTAAAAAAATTAAAAAATTCTCTCATTAGTTTCAAATAACATTTTTATACAATAATAGATTGGTAGATTTTTTTTCAAGAAACTGACAAAAGCAATTAGTAGAGCTAAGTAACCTTACCTCCATTTAATCATAGAAAGCTTTTAATCAAACGTTTTACTAATGTTTACTAAATAATAGAAACACTTCTTAAAAGATTACATCTAAAAACTGAGCTTTTTTTTAAAAAAAAAAAAAATTCAATTTATATAATTTTTATAAAAAAGCTTTTGTATTAAACATTACAAGAAAGGTAATTTTATAAGCAAGATATGAATAACTATACAGCTCATCAAAGTAAAAGTGCTGTATACGATGGTATATCTCATTAGTCATGAATCCATTATTATACTTCTTAATAAGAATAATTGAACATTGTTTGTTGCATTCACTAACATACTTATGAAATATATGTCTAAAAAAATAAAGCATTAAATTGAAAACATAAATACCCTAAACTATGAGTTCTAAGGCCATCTAAAATTTCTTGAGTCCAATTATCGAATTTTTCCTTGTTGTAAGATTGAAAATCTTGGAGAATTTCTTGAATATCTTTGCTAAGAGTTTGATATCCATCAATATCATGAAGGAGTGATTTACTAACTTTTGCAATATCTTTAATCTGCAAACCATAAAAATAAAAGCACATAATCTACATTTTTATAAACAGTCGATTGATTTTTATAATGTATAAATCATTGATAAAAAATTACACATTAATTTAAATTTATTAAAGAAAAATATATTAACAATACATAAGTAATGATTCCTCACATCTGTTTCACATAAATTAATAATTATATTTGCTTTCCTATTATAGAATTAAATTCATATCTATAATGTTTCTCCTTTTTCAAATAAATAAGTAATTGTGCACAATATAATCAAAATATAGCTAATATTATGGTATTATTGGCTTGGCTACATCAAGTAGGAAAACTAAAAATAAATATTTGAATTCTTTTTGGTAAATTTTATTGGAAAGTGCAATATATAAATAAAAGTAAAAAATTCACAAATTTTTCAAAACCACAGTTTTCAGAGCCTGGAAAAAGTAATTGACTTCTTGAAGTTTGATGTCACCTAGTAGATAACTTTTGAAAAACAAAGGCAAAAGCTTTTGAAAAGCATTTTAGTGCTCACTGCATAAACTGCCTTCCAAAAGGTATTTTTATAAACAGTGCAACACATTTCCATGTTGTAAGTGGCATGGCTTGTCCTTTTTGGACCTTGTGCCACAAAACCCAACCAACCCATGTTGTAAGAGAAAAAACCCAAAATATTCCCAAGCTCCTACCCCTACAGATGTGCATGAAGAAGAGCAGCATCCATTCCCTGTTGTTCAATAGTGTTAGAATCAAACCAGGGCAATTAGTTTTGAAGGCACTATCCTACCACTATGGCAGTCAGTCCAATTTCCAATTTAGAGGAGTTATAAGTCGTGAAGTTTGGTAAGAGAAACCTGATATATACAATTTTTTCATTTAAATACATTGTAGAAGTCACTAATGATACTTATTTCACATAAAAGCATTTGTAAGCTAATTATTTGAATACCACCTTTTTACTGTTATGAAATATGTGGCTTTCAAGTAGCACTAATTTTGATGTCCTGCATAACATTTGTAAATAATGTGATTTTAAATTTTAAAAAAATCTGGATGGACAATAGGTTTTTAAATGGTGGATAAAATTTCACATTTACAGAATGTCACTTAAGATATTGCCTTCATCATTGTTAAATTTAACCATTACATATACCTTACATCATTTAATTTAAATTGGTTAATTAAGGAAAAAATTCAAATTTTAAAAACTTTCTTTTGGATTTTAATTTCTAGAAAACACAATTTTCCTCTTTCCTTCTGAGCAGTATAAAATTTTATATATAATAAGTGTCCCAAAATTAACGGAAAATTTATATTTGCCGCCATTTTTGTAGTAAATTGTTGGCAACTCTGAAAAAAGACAATTTGACTGCTGAGAGTTTTAAAAACCTGTTTACAGGCGCCGAGTTTTTTCTCGTCCGAACTTTCTCGGACTCGTTGCCATCGTGAATTCGGAGTGTGTAAACATGTTCTCGGAGATCGAGCTCCGATATCGGAAAGAAGTAAGCGATGTTCTACTTTTTTTTTTTCCATCCGAGATTTTGTTCACAGCCAATCGGCTGTATGGAAGATTGACGTCATCGGAAGACATGAAAATCGAATTTTTCAATTACAATTTTTCTCGCACTTATTATTCATTTTTTAAAACATTAGTTGAATACTTAATTCATTGCTTATGCTTTCTAGTTTTCTATAATTAAATACAATTCAATTGATTTTGCAAAGAGAACAATTTTAAGAATCGTCGTCATTTTTTTCAATGATAATTTAAAAAAAGAAAAAAGAAAAAGAAAAAAAAAAAGTTAGCCATTTCTATTCATATTGTAATAAAATTAATCCAGGAATTTTCCTGATGAGGTTATTTAAATTATCTGAACTATTCCTCCGATACGGTTTAAAGAATTCACAATGATGTAAGTAACTGAATCTTAAAGATTTTAGATAAGTTAATGAAAATAATTAAAAATCAATCTAATGAGTCTTTAGACTAATGATTTGATAAAAGAATATTTGATTTTAAAATATTTTTTGTATCAAAACATTGACAAGAACACTGAACAAAACTAATGATTTGAAAACAAATGAAAAAATCTATTGCTTGTAAATAATTGTCATTCCTGTTATTATTTAATTTCTTTTTTAAATTAATAAATCATGTTCAATAGAATAATTAAACGTTAAAAAATCAACAAGTTGTGAATAAAAATTTACTCTAATTATAGTTAAATTTTTATGAACAGCAATTATTCCATGCAGATATAATTATAAAATCTAAATGTATTAAGAAAAAGTTATTGGTTATATCAATGTTTTATGAACAAAATTGATATAACCAATAACTTTTTATTATTTAATCAAGTTTGATGTGTAGGCATAACTTTTTTTTCTAAATTATTTTAATAAAGAAAAACATTGCTTTATTTAATAATGCATATATTTACGATTCAAATGGCCAGACTAAAATTATTTTTACACTATTTTTGTAAAGACTGACTTGTGTATAAATTATTTATCATCATTCATATAAGCCAATTAATCTTCCATTAGCTGAAATAATTTCTAAAATCACTTATAAGACAAGAGTCCTGTTCATATATAGTTGAATCGAATTTCCTCACATTTATAACATGTAATTTCTTTTACAATGTTAAGAAACTATATTCTGTATGATCAGCTAGATATTTTGATGAATAGCAAAATCAAAATTTTTAATGTTATTATGATTGCAATGAAAGTTACTTTCTTACACTGACATCATATTTCCCAATATTGAAAACTTATTAATATAAATGTTTAGTTACGTTGCAAATTATAATATATTGTGCATTTCCTGATTTAAGTTTCTATAGTATACATTAGATTTTTTTTCATACAAAAAGAAAAGAAGAAACAAACATTTTAATAATATATTGATAATGTTTATAAATATTTTAATTAAAGCAAATTTTTATTTCAATATTTTTAATGTTCTGTTCTAGTTATTAAAGTACATATTCCACGTAAAAAAATGTATATACACAATTGATATAATTGAATTCAAATGTCATAAGAAAATATCAATCAATGAAAATCAAAAGTGAAACTACGCTAGAAGTTAAAATATAGACTCCGAGAAATCTTAACATGTAATCACCGCTCTCAGATGGATTATTCGAGAAACAGATTCCTCAGTCTTGATGACGTCATATTGATAATTCGGACGAGAAACTCGGAGCGTGCAAACAGGCCTTTAGGGTTAGTAAACATGAAGCGTTATACGATACAATAAGGCGTTTTCATTATTGTACAATTTCTAAAATGATTGAAGATTTGCAGCCATAGTTCGAAAATTTTAAACAAAATATGGTTAAAATATCGTCATTTGTGCAAAACCATTGAAAAATCCAAAGAGACTGGATCACTTAGAGACGCTAAACATACTGATCGGCCAAAATCAATATTGAATCAATGTGTAAGAGTGTTGGTAAAAACTCCGGAACATCAATTCGGCGTCGTGAACAAGAGTTTCAATTTTCAAGAAGCTCTCTACAGCGAATACTCACAAAAGATCTGTATTTACATAATCAAAAAATTCTGTTAACACAATAACTGAAGCTTAATGGCCATAAACACCAAAGCATAACAGTTCATGGAATGGATTATTGAACCATGAACAATAGTTCATTAAATAAATTATTGAGGATGCTGATTTTTCGAAAAAAAAAATCATTCTAAGCGGAAGCACATTTTCACCTTGATGGCTTTGTTAATCGCCAAAATTGCCGTGTTTGGGGTCCCGACAACCCACATATGGTTGCCGAAAACAACAAATGCACCTACAACGTGTCAGTGTTTGATGCGGAATTTGGGTTGGACCTATCACAGGATCATTCTTTTTTGAAAATGAGACTGATCAAGCAGTTACTGTCAATGACGTTCGGTATCGCGACATGATAACACAGTTCTTACTGCCGAAATTGGATGCTATTAATGTGGCCAATATTTGGTTTCAACAAGACGGTGCCTCATGTTATACAGCCAGTGAAGCAATTCAATTACTGCATAAGACTTTTCCTCGTCGGGTATTCTCTTATTTCGGTGATCAGAATTGGGCTCCTAGGTCATGTGATTAAACATCATTAGATTTCTTCTTATGCGGTTTTTTGAAGTCAAAGGCCTATGTCAACAAGCCCGCACCACCCTTGCATTAGAAGACGAAATTAAACGAAAAACTGCATCAACGAAATTCAGCCACGATAATGCAGAAAGGTAATGAAAAATTATGACGAACGAGTGCGTATGTGCCAGCAAAACCATGGAAGCCATTTTCCCTATATGTTATTCAATAAACAACCCTATCCTATGTACTTTATTATTTAATAAAAAAAATAACAATCTAAAGACTAAATATTGTTTTTTCTATTTAATTCAATCTTTGCGTTAATTTTGGGACACTTTTTAAAAACTTCATTACTTCATGCAAACTCTTACTTGCCATAATTTGAACCAAGTTTTTTTTTTTTTTTTTTTTTTTTTTACACTTTGCAAATGAATAAATAAATGAATAATATTCTATTTCATTTAGTTACTATTTACTTTTGAAATAGCAGACTATATTTTTTATTAAAAATTAAAAGATGTTTTATTTTTAAGAAATAAATAAAACACTTTTTTAATTTAAAAGAATAGTTGTTGCTGTACTTAAAACTATTTTTTTTTTGTAATTAATTATTTTCCGTTGAATAGGTTTTAAGTTGTATAACTAAAATAATTTTTAAAAAAATTATACCTTAAGTTTACTTTTAGTAAATTAAAAAATTAAGGAGAGAGTAATTATTTTCCGTTGAATAAGTTTTAAGTAATATAACTAAAATCATTTTTTAAAAATTACACCTTAAGTTT